>PVIA01003306.1:0-173240 GCA_004024845.1 Tonatia bakeri
TTTTTACTCCATTTTATGTCACTGCCTCCTTTATCAAATATCAATTGACCGTAGAGACTTGGGTTTATTTCTGGGCTCTCTGTTCTGTTCCATTGGTCCACGTGCCTGTTCTTATGCCAGTACCAGGCTGTTTTGATTACCGTGGCCTTGTAGTATAGTTTAGTGTCAGGTATTGTGATCCCTCCTACTTTACTCTTCTGCAAACTGGTTTATTCTTAAAATGGGCTCCCCAGTGATGGAAAGGAGTCCATCACGTACTGAGCTATCTGTAATGTGCATCTCTAGTGTATTCAGTGTGGGTAAAATAAAGGACTCAAAGGCCAGGTTGTGTGATTCCATTTATATGACATTCTGGAAGACACAAAATCATGGAAATGAAAAACAGATCAGTGGTGTCAGGGACTTGGGATAGAAGGAGTGGTTTTCTGAAAGTGGTACAAGGGAATAGGGGGAAGGAAATATTTCTGTATCTTGACACAACTGTGCATTTGTCAAAACTAACTTAATGTGTGGCATAATTTTTTAGGTGAGTGTGGAATGAGGCAGACCCCAGCTGGTGGGGTCCACCATATTGTGAATGAGGCATGAGACATTCACACAGACTACTGAGTCCTGTGGAGGAAAAGGGACAGCATGGCTTTTCTCTCAAGAGGAGAAAAACTTCGGCCTTTGCCGTGACTGGCCTTTATTTCTTTTTGGGGCACATTACATGATGGTCCTCATTTCCTATGCACAGGTTGGCTTTAGGTGGTTACCTTTTACAGGAAACAAAGGAGCTGATGCTGCTAATCACATCACAGAAGGAAGATATTTGCAAATGGAAAGGGAAAACTAGTTGAACCAATAACAGTGGTCCTTGGAAGGTTTAGCATGGATTTTAACAAGTTACAGCCAGCACTTGCTGCCTCAATTCAGGGTGAGGGAGTTTTAGCAAAAGCAAGTCTCAAAGCAGCCTAGGTACATTGCAGGCCTGATTCCCTATGGGAGAAGCTATCCATGGGCATGGGTCCTGTGTGTCTCTGAGTTGGATCTGGGCCCACACCACGCAGGATGGTCTCCTACAGTGGAGTGTTGCTGCCTTTGAAATGAGAATGAAGCTAACACTAACCATTCAGAACTCAGGGGATACAGTCAGGAGACAATGAGCTTATCATGAGAAACGAGGTGTGCAGTTCCACCCTCACCTCACAGGGAGTAGAAATCCTCTGGGGATGAAAGAGAAAACAGAGAGGCTTCTACACAGAAGGAGAGGAATTAGTAACCTCACACATGTGTCTGACACCTCTTAGGCATATAATCCACTGAGCAGTGTCAAGGCACTTGCTCCTCTCCCAGGGTAACTTCCAGCTGCCACCCATTATCACCAAAAAGTTGTATGCTTCTATCATTTTTCTGACTCACAAATTGCAAAAGCAATGTGTTGAAAATAAATTCCTTTTCTCCAGAAAAAGTGAAGTGCTCTTTACAATTTTCAAGATGTGGACCTAGTGTCCAAACAGCCACAAAAGAAGCCACCAGGAATGTGGCCTCAGCAGTTGCACAGCAGCCTTAAGTGGAACATGAGGGCACAGTTATGGGGTTCAACAAATCCCAGGACAGTGATGTTTTCATTGTATATGGGAGAGGGGGATGAAGTGGCTCACATATGTATCAGTGAGCAAAATAAATGTTTCTATTGTTGGAGTTACTTTGTTTTGGAATATTTTCTGATGTAGAGGCAGTAGATAGAACCAGCTTCTTAGGTCTTCTCTCCATAATTTCTGGATACCTAGTGCCCTCATGCTCTGCAAACATTTTCCAAATGCCTCTCACACCACATATGCCTTTCCCACATGCCCCATATAAACATTATCCTTGCACACTCTTAGAAGCTTTGTAACACATGAGAAAAAGAGAGACTCATCACCTCCAAGTTACTATCTACCCTTCCTTGCATCTTATTCATCTCATCTACAAACCAGGAAGCACAGGTTGAGGGCATCACCTTCAGTATCTGTAAAGCTAGTGACTTCTGATCTCAACACCCACAGCCAACAACAAGCCACTGCTGCAAAACTACCCAGGGTTGGGGTAAGGTACAACTTTTTTCCCCTTAATTTGTAAAATAAAAAGAGTTCAGGATACTTAATGAAATGCCCATTCCAGTGTTAAAGAAACAAAGTAGTTTTTGCAGGAGAATGAAAATGTTTAATTCAGAGGTTTTGCAATCATGCTAAAAATTAAGTCCACTTTCATGACAAATACATTTGGTGGAGAAAAGAGATGAGGACACAGGGTCACTTTATAAGTAAATTATTGGTCTTTACAATGTTGATACGACTGTCTGAAAGAGGGACATACAGCCAAACTACCAATCTGTGATCCAGTAAATAAAAACAATAAGTGATTGACAGAACTCAACCGTCCTGTTTGTTCTTTGAGGTTTATTTTCCCTTATTTTTACTGAATTCAGTCAAATTGTTTATATATGTCAACACAATCTGAGAATTTGCCTTCACAAGACCAAAATTAATCATGAATCACTAATTCAGAGGGAAAAGCAGAACAGAAAACTAAATCTGAGCACAGCATAGTCAGTTCCACTGGGTCACTTGCAGGCTGAGGCAGAACTCACAGAGGCAACACAGAAAATCTCCTGGTGGAGAAAAACAAAAGTGACCTCCAAGTCCTTTTCCTTTCAAATATGTGCTAGCACAAGTTTCATAAGATCTGAATGATAATGCTGAAAAATTCGAGTATCTAAAATCTTAAGTTGAACATGTTCTAACTTTGCAACAGAATTTGTAACAGAATCAAAAGCAATAAGTTTGGGATTCCATAGGTGACTGTCTTGTTATAATTTTCCATAATGATAAATGACCTGTAGGCTATGTGGCCTAGATCTCTACAGTCATGTGGGATGGGGGCACTTGAGAGTCTCCCCAAATAAAGTATAACTTGCCTCTAAAGGAAGAAACAAACTCCCTTGGAATTCAGCACGAGATGAGAAACAGAAATCCTGACAGTAGAGGACTAGGGAAAACCACAATTTCCTGGGCAAATTTTTCCAACTATAAAATAAAAATGATAATTTTTGCAGTGCTGACTTTACAGTGATATGAGAAAAAATCATTTTAAGTTTGTTGAAGAAAGATATTTTAAGATTTAAAAATTTAAAAAAATTCACCATATGAAATACACTACACATTATAGTTGCTTATGTTTTAAAATAAGTACCTGATGAAAACCTTGGGAATTTCAGTATATCAGATTATTTGTATGTCTGCATGTGTGTGTGTAGCTTATAAAAGTTCTGGTTTTCCTGACTTGCAGAAGCAGCAGCACCTGAAAACTGTCCAAATTGTTTAGGTATGTAAACCATTACCAGAATTCAAAAAAAACAGCATTTTCTAATGAGAGGAGGTAACAATAGCTCCTTGGCCTTGGCCTCTGACTTGGCTTCTATAGAGAAATAAGAAAACTTTAACTCCATCATGCATTGTGGAAACCATGGTGTATATGCAGAGCTCATCTCAAGAATCAGGTGAATACATGAATACCTGTCACTTCTCAGAAGGTTCCTCAAGGGCTTTCCAGAGTTTAGAAAGAAATGCACCATTGGCTAGAGAATCAGCTTCAGCTGTCATCTAGAGTTATTGAAAAATGAAGGTTTACCGTGTCATCCATGTGGAAAGACCCAGAGTTTTCCAGCAATTGAGCAGACTTTATTTTCCAAATATTTAGGGTTCTAGAGATGGAGCAATTGTAATCATTACAAATACTAAAAAATTCTGTATAAGAATAAAGGCAGTGAAGCTAGGGTAGTGCTTAAGAGAATTAGAGGCAAATGGGACTGGGAGAGAGACAGGGAGAGGGAGGAAGAGCAAGGGATATGGAGGAGAGAGAGACAGGGAGACAGAGTTGTAGAGAGAGAGGGAGGGAGATGAACAGAGAAAGGGAGAGGGAGAGGAGGAAGAGGAGGGAGGAAGAGGGAGAAGGAAGGTGGGCGCTATACTGTAAAAGTGATGTTAACTTAGAATGTTTCTGACTTCAGATTCCTCCTGTCCTTCATATAAAGACAATCACAGACATCATTGGGATTCTGAAAGTGCACTGAAGATGTAATCACTTTTTGACATGTTAGTGTTAGCATCCATCACCAACAACAACCTACCTGAGTGGAGAAGCATTTATCAGTATACCTGAAACCTATCATTTCCATGTACTTGACCTTTCAACCTCCTTGAATATCCATATGGTAAGCAACTGCTTAAATAATGCTGTTTTGTTATGACATTAATGAGAAAAATTCAATTCCCAGCTGGGACTACTGTGTATGTATGGAGTAGGTACATTTCCCCCTGTCCTTGTGGGTTTTCTCCTGGGACTTCAGTTCCATCCTATGTCCCAAAGAAGTGCATGTAAAGTGAATGGTATGTCTACACTGTCCTATCAGAGCCAGTGTGGGCATGTGTGAGTGACCATGGACATTTTTGATACTGCAAGAAGTAATTCCTTAGCCAACAAATAGGAATAGAATGAATATAAATCTAGTTTGACCTAGAAATATAAAAAATATGAGAAGTCACCAATAATAATTACAGAGCCAGGTAATCAAATTGATCAATAAATTTGCAAGTATTTCATTTTTAAAATATATTTTATTGATTATGTTATTACAGTGGTTCTATTTTCTCCCTTCATTCCCCTCCACCCAGGACCTCCCGCCACCCACATCCACCCTGGCAAATATTTACCCCTATTTTATTAATAATCCTTCTTGATCAATTTTCACTCTAACAGTACCACCTGCAACATTGAACTTTTAATCCAATACTTAGGCAGTCACACACCCTTCTGTGCAGGTTTGCAAGCAAGGATGACAGCAAACTCCACTACTGTTTTCCAGTGTCACTATCTTAGTTGTGCAAAACCAGCATCATTTTTTTATGGAAACAGACTCTATCCTAGTTAGTAATGCCATCGTGATGATTAAATATGCTGTGTCACCCCTTTCGAAGTATATATATAGGTGACTCTCACATATTTACAATCTCAGACAACTATATGAATTCTTATAAAATTTTAACCTGACTTTTCAAGGCCCTACACTCTACCCCCAATGAATTAAGCAAACTGCACTCACAATTTGAGCTCCTTGGGAATTCATGTGCTGTTTTGTTTTGAGAGGGATAATTTGGACTCCTGGGAAAACAAGAGAAAATTCTCTCCCCAGACCTCTTTATCCCTGACCACTAAACCAAGAAACTTCCACACCCGTAGCCATTCCCTCCTTAACCACAGAAAGGTCAAACCAGAGAAAAAGGGTGAGATAAGTAAGTGTTCTCTTTACCCTGTGCAAAGAAGTCTGATGTTGGATTCCACACAGCTAGTGCTGAGATGAGGAACAGAGGAGACAACAGAACACAGCCTCATCTTTTAGATGCCACCAATGCCAGTTCTCTTCTGGTTCTCCTCTATAGTCTAACATCAAAAGACAAATCACAAGGTAAGGAGCTGCCTCCTGTACCAAAAGAAAAGCTTCCTTTTTGGTTTCTCAGGCCACTCACACAGACTTGGATAAATTTAGAACCTAGTTGTTTCTTACAACTTGCAGAGTTCTATACCATTTGAGAAGTAGCAGCTGGTGAAGGCACTCACATAGCACCAGTTAACAACACATTGTACACCAGCTCCATCTTGCCCTGACTAAAATAATGGTGTCAGAGATCTTGGCCTCTTGCACAGAAAGCAACAAGTGTGGGATGAGGTCACATCTTTTCAAAACTTCAGAAGGTTTCTGACTGGCCAGCATACAGGTCAGCTTGTCTGGCCAGCATGACTTTCAGTGGGTGCACAATCTCTAAATGGAGAAGGTGAAAATTATAGAGTAAAGGAGAAGCAAGCAACTGGCTAAAAAAGAAAAAGAAAGAGGTCAAATATTTTCTCTCTTTTTATAGCACTCCACCTTCCTACAGTCCCAAATAAGAGAAAGCACAGCTTAAAAAGTTTGCCATTGCAAATGAACAGGCTGCATTCAATGAAGTGCTTTTTTAACCCCTGCTACAGAAATTTTTGACAGCTAAATGCCTTGGAAATTTGTGAGGGGGACACTACTATGCAGTTTGTCAGTTTACTCTTTATTAGAACAAGCTTAATGGGATTTTGTGTTCAGCATGGTGAACCTTGAAAGACTCAAGTTCAATTTCACCTGCAGAGCCCCATCTGTTCTTACTTTATGCTCACAATTTCCATCTGTTCTCCTTTAGGCCTGTCTAATGGGGTACCCAGTCCACTACTATGGTTTTCTCAGATGCTGAAGTCATGGAAATTTTGTGACATTAATAAAAACATTGGTCCTACAAGTTACTTGTGTAAATTAATTCCATTATCCAATAGTGTTTCTTGAATGGTATTGCCCAGAATATATGTTAAGAGTGACTAAGGCATGCATGGAGACAGTTTACTTATTGCTAATCCACACATTGAATTCCCAGGCTATAGGTAATAGAACAGGGTAAGACTAAGACCCTTGCCCTAGGCCCTTCTTCCTAGCTGGCCAGCTCAAATCTTTTCTAATTCCAAACCCAAATCATAGATCTCCCCTCAATTCTGGACTAAAAGAGCAAGACGAACTCCGCTGTCATTTCAGTTGTCCAACTTAGCATGACCTTGAACTCAAAGGAGGTGAACTTTGGGTGAGGGTCAGCAAGGGCCAGCCCAGACTTGTGACAGCATGGCACCAGGAGCTCATCAGAAGGTACAGAACCATAATACCAGTGTTTGAGATATCTTCATGTTGATGAGTCATTTTTCTCATTTCAGAGATTCCAAAAAGAAGTTCACACTGGAAAAGCAAGGACTTTCCATATAAAGTCTGAGATGATTACTAGTGGGGACCAAGTGAGAGAAACAAAAGAAGGAGCTAAATAAGGCTGTCATTAAGGACTGGAAGATTTGCAGAAAAACATTTAGTGTAGCAAAATGGATTTAAGGACTACTCAGAAATGTCTCTGAATTAGAACTTTGGTTTATCTAACATTTATTTGAGATGATGATTCATTTAGTGTACTATCTTTTAATGTCATTGGCAGATTTAAACAGACCACAAAGTAATAGTCCACTTAGGTACAGGCAACAAAGAGGTACAATTTGAAAAGCTCTCATATAGTCTTCTCTCTACTAATATGCCAGTTGGATACTCTCTATTTGGGGTCAACATGTGTGTTAAGGTTGAAACATTTCAACCTTATTGTACACTCATTGTGCATTTAAACTCAAATGTTCAGGAAAATATAACACCGCACCTCTGAATCAGATCATTGGAACATTCTTTTGGAAGCAACACCCAACCTCTCTCAGCTGCTCCTTCCTGCTCATCTCCCAGGTGTGAGGGTTAGGGTGACTGGCATATGTTGGGAGATGGAGTCCCCTCTGACCTTGTGTTGATCTTCAGGAGTATGTTTGTGACATCACTGGTCTTCAAGGTTCTGTGACTCATCCTAGCTGGACACTAATTGACTAGTCAACTTGAAAATGAGTCTAGGATTCCAGTCCTGCTCCCAGGAGCTTGGACCCCTGTTTTTCTTGATAACTGGCCTCCTCCGGCCTTCTGTCCTGAAGAGCTCTGGCCTCATCTCAGCAGGACCCAGAGCTATCCCAAATAACCTCCACCTCCCCTTCAAGCACATAAGAGGATGTGCTTTTCTCTGTCTCCTCTCATTGCACCTCCATTTACCATGGAAGGTCCCGCCCCTTTGTCTCTCCTCTGTCAGCAGAAAAACACCTTGAAACATTTTCTCTTCATTGGAAACAGCTTTCTGACAGGAAGACACCAAGCTGGCCCTCAGTATGTTATAGGAGATGAGAAAAGAGCTGAGATAATTTCTTCTCAGGTTACATATAGATTTGGAGTTTGGGAAACTATTGAAGTAGTCAGTGTAAGTAACAAAAAAATCCCAATATTCATAACTAAGAGCATAAAGTGTACCACTTTAGTGCCTTACTCACTTACTAAAAAGATAATTTTCTCTTACAACATGTCTGTCTAAAATTTTAGTCATGTTGGATTGTGTCTTTTTACTAGTTCTCTAAAAATAGATATTCTGGAGAACATGTTCTTTCAGTGGAAGGAGAGGTGAGATGAAAACACAGTGAAGACATGTACTGCCAAAATAGCCCACTTTAGTGACACTCATTTCTGAAGGTTAATCTCTCTCAACCTCAGTGTTCAGACAAAAAAATAAAAGTAGCAGAAAAAAAAAAACTAAACAGGATGGCATCTCTATGACTAAGCTTTGCTAGTATTTGAAGTGTATCTCATTTAAGGGAGCACACATTGCTGTACCACACATGTGAGTTCCAGAGTCATGTCAGTCACTTAGACTTAAGAATGCACACACTGCAGAGACACACACATGAGTACTAGAGTCACCATCTCTCACTTAACACACACACTACAACACAGCACACATGATTTCCAGAGTCATAGTCCATCACTTAAGAGAGCACATACTGCAGCACCAAGTGTGAATGTCAATGTCAGAATCTGTCACTGTCATGGTAGAGATAAAGTAAAGAGAAAATTTTAATCCTGTACTGCATCTCAGACAACCCATAGGGCATTAACAGAATGAGGTTGGACATGAACAAGAAAAAATTTGAAGAAGCAAGTTGTGACCTCCAGAAGGTGACAAGCAAATGCTCTTCCTAGAACACTGTAGGCATGTATGTTAGGCTTCTGTCATTCACAAAAAAAATGTTTAAGTATTTGTAAAAAATGTTAAACTTGAATAGGATTAGAAATATTAATGTCTTCATTACTTGTTACCTTATTACATCATTACTCCAGGAAAACATATTGCTCTGAATGTAATTCTAAGAAGCTAAAATATATCCCTGGTAAAATATAGTGTTGTGTCACTATAGATTTAGAATCAGATGACTACTTTTATAGATTTTTACTATCACCTTTACTCCTATCAGATATCCACTTTGTGACCCAAGGATTATTCTGTCAGTACCTGCCTCATGATGCTATTGTGAGGATTAAATGAAATGACAGTTGTTAAGTGTCAAATATGCCAGTGACTGGTATATAGAGAATGCTTAAGGAAGGCCATCTATTATTTTATTTAATTAAAAAGTCACTTATTATATAAATCTATAATTTATATCTTGTCCGTGTTTTCATCTGTCCAGTTTATGCAAAGGAAGCACTAAATAAGATAATCTTTGGGAAAGAGCTCTCATGGCACCAGGTGTCATCCTGGGTCCAGCATTGGTTAAGCAATCACAGAGGTACTTTACTAAGTGCCTTATGAAAGTGAAGCTGTGTTTTGGGCCTATTCTGATCACAGACTCACATCCCTTTCCAATTCACTATTCTGGTGTTTGGGAGTAGTGATCAGAGAATTGAACCTTTTTTATTGTTCCTTTGTAGGGGAAATGAATCTTTTCAGAAGGCTCTAATGACATATCACAAGACATCTGTTCATGATGAGTCAGGCACATAAGGGTCTTCTGTGCACTCCCATAAGGTAATACCTTTAAATGAAGCTGAACAACAGCACCCATCTGGAAGACTGGGGGTGGGGACAATCAGTTCAATTATTATGTACACATGATCTTGGTTTTGATGCTGTCACTTAGGATGGACTCAGTCTGCCAATTCCAAGTACAGAGAAAATTTGGGCGAGATGTACATCTGACCATTAAGTGTTGGGAACCATCCTGCCTGGTTTCAGGAGCTGTAACCCCACCACTAAGGCCCCATGGCTAGGGGCCCCATGGCTAGGGGACCTTGGAACCATTAGCCACTAAGGAGACAAAACTTATCCTCCTGGAAGGGGCACAGCCTCTGCCCCATTTACTTCATCATGCTTGGCCTTTGCAAGATGGCTGGATAGTCAGTGATGGGTAAGATTCCTCAAGGAAGGAACAACCTAAGACAGGCATAGTTGTGAGGGGGCCATCAGAGAAGGATTTAGGGGATTGTGGAGGAGAGACAAAAGACCCTCACCCCTCAGCTTTATCATAGCCTGAGTCCTCATTTTATCTTTAAAAAGTCTCCTAATCTCTTGGCTGCCTTGCTTCTCCTGCTTGATTCAGGCCTGAAACAATGCCAAAGGGGGATACAGCCTTGTGCCTCAACTGACGGTTCCCAGTGTGGGGCAATCAGGACTAAGAAAGACTGCATAATGTCCTGTGAAACCTGCTTTGCTAAGAGTGTCCTCAATTTAAGTGTGAAAGTTCCAAGCACAAAATAAGCTTGTTTCCCCAGGTTTTATGGTCAATTGGCATCACCCTGTTAACCAGACCCTGATTCAAAAGGACCCCCATTATCCCAGAAATGTTATCTGTAAACCATACCTCCTTTCTTTGATATGCTTCCCTATGCAAGTTAAACCCAATAAAAGCCCATTGAAAGAGAGGTTCAAGACCTTTCTCCTCTGGTAGACTTATTCTCATCCATGGTGCCCCCCCACCCACAATTAAGAACTCAACTCATTAAAACACATACACACCTTCAAACATATTTCAGCTCTGCCAGAAAAGCCACGTGAGCTGACATTGAGGTCCCACAGTCCAGGAAGGATGAAGCTTTTGGGACAACGTCCAAAACTTTATCCCAGGTACCTCTTAGGCTGCAGACATGGGACTGTGAGACTTCAAGAAGCTATGGAGGAAGAACCCAGCTTGTTACACTCTCTGTTCTTAAGTACTTCTTGAAGTTCTATCTAACCCAAATGACCTTCCTAGATATTTCTGTGTGGCTTCTGCACAGAAGAGCAACATATCAGCTCCCACAGTGAAAGCGAAATCAAACAATTAATCAATCAAGTAATCTAATATTAAAAAATATAAATTTATTAAACCTTTGAAGATATTCAATAATTTATTGAAATGAGATCATGAATTCTTTTTTTTTATACCATCACCAGCTCTCTGGGACTCTTTACCTCCTGAAGTCTCTTCATCATATTAAAGAAAAAATGGGTGTGCTTAATTGTTTTTTTTTCATTTTTTAAATTTCTATTAAAGATTTTATTTACTTTTTAAAATATATTTTATTGGTTATGCTATTACAGTTGTCCCATTTTCCCCCTGCACTCCCCTCCACCCTGCACACCCCCTCCCATCCACATTCCCCCCACTTTAGTTCATGTCCATGTGTCATAAGTTCTTTAGTTTCTACATTTCCCATACTATTCTTGCCCTCCCCCTGTCTATTTTCTACCTACCATCTATGCTACTTATTCTCTATACCTTTTCCCCTGCTCTCCTCCTCCCATTCCCCTGTTGATAACCCTCCATGTGATCTCCATTTCTGTGGTTCTGTTCCTGTTCTAGCTGTTTGCTTAGTTTGCTTTTGTTTTAGGTATGGTTATTACTAACTGTGAATTTGATGTCTTTTTTTACTGTTCATATTTTTCATCTTCTTTTTCTTAGATAAGCCCCTTTAACATTTCATATAATAAAGGCTTGGTGATGATGAACTCCTTTAACTTGGCCTCATCTGAGAAGTGCTTTATCTGCCCTTGCATCCTAAATGAAAGCTTAGCTGGATAGAGCAGTCTTGGATGTAGGTCCTTGCCTTTCAGGACTTAGAATACTTCTTTCCAGCCCTTTCTTGTCTGCAAGGTCTCTTTTGAGAAATCAGTTGGCATTCTGATGGGAACTCCTTTGTAAGTAACTGTCCCCTTATCTCTTGCTGCTTCTAGAATTCTCTCCTTCATTTTTACCTTGGCTAATGTAATTATGATGTGCCTCGGTGTGTTCCTCCTTGGGTCCAACCTCTTTGGGACTCTCTGAGCTTCCTGGACTTCCTGGAAGTCTATTTCCTTTGCCAGATTGGGGAAGTTCTCCTTTATTATTTATTCAGATAAGTTTTCCACTTGTTGCTTTTCCTCTTCCCCTTCTGGTACCCCTATAATTTGGATGTTGGAATGTTTAAAGATGCCCTGGAGGTTCCTAAACCTCTCCTCATTTTTTTTTTAATTCTTGTTTCTTCATTCTTTTCTGTTTGGTTGTTTCTTTCTTCCTTCTCCTCCATTCCATTGATTTGAAACCCAGTTTTCTTTCCATCACTATTGGTTCCGTGTGCATTTTTCTTCATTTCATTTATTGTAGCCTTCATTTGTTCATCAAATTTGTGACCAAAATCAACCAATTCTGTGAGCATCCTGATCACCAGTGCTTTGAACTGTGCATCTGATAAGTTGGCTATTTCTCGGTCACTTAAAAATACTGGCTGTGGGGTTTAATTCCGTTTAAGCCATCTTTTTTTTCTCTTTTGGTCTGGTCACACCTGTTGCATATGAGGGGTGGAGCCTTAGGTGTTCACCAGGGCAGGGCACCCCAGTTGCTGGGTTGTGACATTGTATGTAGGGGCGGGGTCCTAGAGGGAACAGTGTTGCCTGCTCTGCTCTCTCTAGGACTTCAGTCCCCTCTGCCGCTTCTCGCAAGCAGGTTGGGCCATTCTGGTGCTGGCTCCTGAGAGGGTGGACCTCCCCAAGGAGGTCTCCTGTGAGACTGGGAGATTCTCCCGGCCTGTCAACCCCCATAGGTGTTTTTAATCGGTGCTTTTAGGCTTTATTTCCCAGTGCTGGGTCCCTGGGTTGCATGGTCTGTGTCACTGCCCATTTTTGCCTAGTTTATCTGTGCTCAAATGTGTGACTGTGGACAGCCAGCTGCCTTGCGCACCTCACTGGGTCTGCTTGTGGCCTCCTGCGCCCAGGGTCTGCCACTAGGTCAGTCAGCCGCCCCTGCACTTCTAGGGTCCGCCAACTGCCGCCTGCACCCTGCATGCCTGCGTCTGTCAGCCATGGCTTTTTCCTGCCAGGACCCCTCAACCCCTCTCCATAAGCCTCTGACTCCACCCCTCCTTACTGGTCTGGATGAATGGTTGTCAGACTTCAGTTCATTTCCTCTGTTCTGGTTGTTTTTTTGTTTCTAAATTTTTGCTGTCCTTAGTGTTGGTTGTGCAAGGAGGCACAGTGTGTCTACCTATGCCTCCATCTTGGCCAGAAGTCCTGAATTCTTAATATATTAAGTATAGAAACTTAGAAGTCCCAGGAGTTGGATTTCAAAGGATTTAAAGAGAATTCCTTATTAAAAGTTTTAACATTACATTTTTAGTGAAATGGGAACTTGAACCCCTTTTGGGATCATTTTGCCCCTGAGTCATTGCCATGATGAATGTCTGTTCTAAAACTGTCTCCATCAGTCATTCACCAGAAGGAGCCAAACTACAGAGACCTCACACATCTCTGTAACCAAAGAGCCTAACTATGTTTAGTTTCTAAAATGTATGCATCTTACATTCAGATAGCATTTTTTCTATGGCACATGGAAGTCTTTTTGGAACTGCCTGTCCCTTTCAGAGGTAGTTCATCTGTAGTCCTGTTCATGCCCTCATCCCCACCCCCAACCTCCTGGAGCCTCCAAGCCTTGCAGCATCTGCTTCTGCTCCCCTAAGGCCAAATGTCTCCTCTTCCAAACAAATACCCCCATTTAAGAAGACCCAATCCCCAAGTACATTAATATAATTGCTCAGGCCCAGCCTATATCCACTGATCTAAGTCATGTTTACTATTATATTGTCAAAATGAGAAGAAGGGGTCTGATTTTCTGAATTTCTTAATGTAATCATTTGCATTGGGCTTGATAGTAGGACCTGGTGGTGAGAACTTCCTCCATGAAGCACAGAAGTTAAATGTCAACTAATACAAATGTCACCAGTAAAGCCACTACCAAGAAAATATCAGACATGAAAGTGACAAGAGTGTTGAAAGGTTATCATTGTTAATATTCTGTAGTGACCTTCACTTTTATCAACACATGGAGAAATGCTGCCTGGTTATTTGCAGAAACAGTGCAGAAATTCCTTTGGAAACAGTAACAATTGCAGTCCCAAATGAATCACCTCTGACACAGAAGGAATGGCCTTCAAACTCTTTCTAACAATGACGTTATAGCACACTGTCTTGAAGTCAACAACAGATCACTGAATTTCCATGACCCAAATCATAAGGAACCATTATTTTAAATATTCCATTTACAAGACACCTCAACTTTGTTAAAATCATAGGACTCAGTTTACGCTTCAAATCAGGGAGAGCTCAGTGTCTCCCTTTTGTCTCCAGATAAAAATAGTCTAGTCAGTTATGGTGGAGAACAACAAAAAAGGTATCATACACTAGCAGCACTACTGTTGTGGTAACGATAGTGTGTACTGTCAACACTGTGAGTGTTAGAATGTTAATATACTCAGGCCACTTGCTGAATTCCCAGTACCTCTGGTTCTCCCCTGGGGCTTTGCACACCTATCTTTAAGCCCCATCAGGATTCTGCACAGTATATAGTATTCTTTCAATATCATAGATGAAGGAAACTGGGCATCGGCAAAGCCTAACTTCCTGGTTAATACCAAGAGGAACAGACTGGGTTCCAAAGTCCTTGAATGTCATGCTAAGATTTTCCAAATGAGTAAATGGCGGACTATAAAACCTCAAAGAAAATGTTTCACATCAACTCAAATGTCAGACCTTTCCATGGTGTAGAACCAAGAAAAGTAGAAAATTAGTCATAACAATACTTTCTCATATATTTTTCAAATAAAACATTTTTTTCACTGACAGACTGATTTCATGAAATGGGAAGTAAATATCACAAATAATGATGTAAGTAAAATCAGGCATTTTTCTTTATATAGTTTGGTGGTAACTCATCTCACATAAAGACAACCACCAGAAACTATATTCAAATGGGGCAGTTTTAGGTTATCTCCAATAACCCCAAAATAATTAGCCAAAAATATCAACTCATTTACTTGAGGAAAAAAATCACTTTCAAACATCTTAAAAATACCCTTAAAAACACAACCTCAGTCATTGAACTAAATCTTTTACTTTCACATTTGCTGTTACCATCTTGCAAAAATCAAATGCCTCTTTATCTAAAAATCAAGCAAATGAAAGTCACCATGCTCCTAAAGCCACAGCTGCTCTTGTGCTTTTGATGCAATGGGGGTTTGGATGATGAAACTAGAGAGGTAAATGCTCACCTGCCAAGAATGATGACCAATTGGAATAACAGGAAATGAAAACTAGAGCAGGGCTTCAGCAGCAGCAAAGAGATATTTGGGCCTTGGTGACCTCAGAGTTCAGGCTCAGATTTTCAGGTCACTCTACTGTGACTGTGATATTGTCATCTGACCCCCCTGGCTGCTTCTGAGTTATTGTCAGTGATGAGAAAACTCATGTCCAATTCCAGTGCCTAAGGACACCCAGTGCTCTGATTTATGGGGCTACTGTTAGAAAGACAAACAATTATTTGAAAATGGCTAGGGATCTAATTATTTGAACAATAGTTCTTGGTGACCTTAGAAATAGAAAAGAGTTTTAGTTCTTATATTTGGAGTTGAATTAATACCAGCAAAATACCTGGGGAAATTTTCTCCCACTATGTCAGGCCTATAAGGAATGTTTGTAAAGAAAGCACATCACTCTGGCCATTGCTTTCCTTCCCTTCACTTAACCAAGAAAAGGAAAAATAGAGCGACAGAGACAGAGATTAGTACTGGGGCCATTTTCCTTAACATTTCTAGAACTTACTTCCTTGTTTCTTTGCCATGTTCTAGATTTTTTGTTTCCTTTTGTAAAACAAGTTTGTCTTTGTTAAATCTAATTCACTCAGTACTTCGTCAAACTTAAGAAAAAGTGTCCTTACCTGAAATTTCTACCTTTGAGTTCATCACCATTTTAACCTCTAAATACCACCCCAACATACCCACATAATAGAGAATCAACAGCAGTTACCTCAATAATTATTCATTGCCATTCCAGCTTGTGTTCTAAATGTTAAAAATATTTAAAATAACCTATCAAAATAACTTAAAATTTATGTAAGGGATCATAACTTATGAAAATACATGAGAGAGAATGTTTGAAATTATGTTTTCTTTCATTGAAATCTTCAGGATTAAACTCCAAAGAGACAGAACTCTAAGAACCCATATTACAGTCTTGTGGCAGCTGCTGGAGTCATCACTGAGTGAGTGAAGATACATATGCACCCAGATAAACACAGTGGAAACACACAGGAAAACAATATTTCTAAAGCCTAGAAAATGTCAAACTATGAAAAAGGAAAGAAAACAAAATAATCCACAAAATGTATCACATCTACCTAATGAGAAATTTTAGTTTTGCCAGTAGTCTCTAAACATGATCAATTTACAGCCATAAAAATGATTCTGAGTAAACAAAAATAAGATTTTTTTTTTAAATTTGAAGCACTCATTATCTATGTGAATTCCTGCTAACTGAATTCACTGACCACACTTGCTGGTAGGCCAAGTGAGAAGAAATTATTTTTTTTTGGTGGTGTTGTTCAAGTACAGTTTTCTTCCTTTTCCCCCCACCTCTACAAATGACCCCAACCCTCCTCACCTCCTTCCCCTGTTTCCAATCCTCCTGGTTATTGTCCATGAGTACTTTGTAGTTGTTCCTGTAAACACTTCACCTTTTCCCCCCATTTTCCCCTCCCTTCTCCCTTCTGATCACTGTCAGCCTGTTCTCAATTTCAGTGTCTTTGGCTATACTTTGCTTGACTGTTCATTTTGTTGATTAGGTTTCTCTTAATGGTATCATTATATGATATTTGTTTTTCATCACCTGGCTTATTTCACTTAGCATAATGCTCTCCAGTTCCATTCGTGCTGTAAAAAAGGGTAGGAGCTCCTTCAAATTCCTACTGCGTAGTATTCCATTGTGTAAATGTAACACAGTTTTTTGATCCATTCATTTACTGGTGGGCACTTAGGTTGCTTCCAGCACTTGGCTATTATAAATTGTGTTACTATGAACATTGGGGTGCATAGAATCTTATTATAGGTGTTTCAAGGTTCTTGGGATATAGTCCTAGAAGTAGAATTGCTGGGTCAAATGGCAATTCCATTTTTAGTTTTCTGAGGAAATTCCATACTGTTTTCCATAGTGGCAGTACCAGTCTGCAACCCCACCAAGAGTGTGCTAGGATTCCCTTTTCTCCACATCCTCTCCAAAACTTTTTTGTTGATTTGTTTATGATTGTCATTCTCACATGTGTGAAGTGGTATCTCATTGTAGTTTTAATTTGAATCTCCCTGATGGCTAGAGATGTTGAGCATCTTCTCATATGTCTCTGGACCCTCTGTATGTCCTCCTTGGAGAAGTGTCTGTTCCAGTCTTTTGCCCATTTTTAATTGGCTTTTTTTCTTCCTAGAATGGAACAGTGTGAGTTCATTATATACTTTGTGAGCTCAAACCCTTGTCTGAGGTATCATTGGCAAATATGTTTCCCCATATAGTTGGTTCTCATTTCATTTTAATCCTGTTTTCTTTAGCTGTGCAGAAGCTTTTTATTTTGATGAGATACCATTTGTTAATTCTTTCTTTTATGTCCCTTGCTTTGGGGGACATATCAATGAAAATACTGATGTGTGTCTGAGATTTTCTTACCTATCTTCTCCTCTGGGACTCTTATGGTGTCATGACTTATTTATATCTTTTATCCGCATTGAATTTATTTTTGTGTATGATGTAAGTTGGTGATCAAGTTTCATTTTTTTTGCATGTAGCTGTCCAGCTCTCCCAACACCATTTGTTGAAGATGTTATTTGTACTTCATTTTATTCAGCTGCCCACTTTTTGAATATTATTTGACCATAGAGATTTAAGCTTTTTTTCTGGGCTCTCTATTCTATTACATTGGTCCACATATCTGTTCTTATGCCACTACCAAGCTGTTTTGATTACAGTGGTCTTGTAATACAGTTTGATATCAGGTATTGTGATCTCTCTTACTTTGCTCTTCTTTCTCAAAATTTCTGCAGCTATTCAGGATCATTTATGGTTCCATATAAATTTTTGAAGTATTTGTTCTATATTTCTAAAATATGCCATTGGTACTTGAATAGGTATTGCATTGAATCTATAAATTGCTTTGGGTAGAATGGACATTTTGATTCTACCCAAAATTGTCATTTTCAATGGACAATTTGATTTCTAGAGTGGACATCAAATTAACATTTTGATGTTAATTCTTCTGATCCATGAACACGGAATATGTTTCCATTTCCTTGTGTCTTCCTTAATTTCTTTCTTCAGTGTTGTGTAGTTTTCTGAGTACAGGTCTTCTACCTCCTTGGTTAGGTTTATTCCTAGGTGCTTTATATTTCTTGTTGCTATATTAAATGGGATTTGTTTTCCTGATTTCTGTTTTTGGTATTTGATTGTTGGTGTACAAAAATGCCTTTGATTTCTGAATATTGACTTTGAATCCCGCTGTTTTGTCGAATTCATTATTAAATCAAGCACTTTTTTTGGTGTAGTTGACAGGATTTTCTATGTATACTATCTTGTCATGTGCAAACAGTGACAGTATTGTTTCCTCTTTTCCAATTTGGATGCCTTTTATTTCCTTTACTTGTCTGATTGCTATGACTAGGACTTCCAATACTATGTTGAATACAAGAGGTGAAACTGCACAACCTTGTCTTGT
Source organism: Tonatia bakeri (assembly GCA_004024845.1). Taxonomy (NCBI): domain Eukaryota; kingdom Metazoa; phylum Chordata; class Mammalia; order Chiroptera; family Phyllostomidae; genus Tonatia; species Tonatia bakeri. The sequence goes on from PVIA01003306.1 coordinate 18,526, forward strand.
TCTTGATCTTAATGGGAAAGTTATTTTTGTTTTTGTCCATTGAGTATGATGTTGGCTGTAGGTCTCTCAGATATGGCATTTATTATGTTGAGGAATGCTCCCTCTATTCCCACTTTGCTCAGTGTTTCTATCATAAATCAGTGTTGTACCTTATCAAATGATTTTTCCACATCTATTGACATGATCATGTGACTTCTGTCTTTCATTTTGTTTATGTGGTGTATTACATTTATTGATTTGCAAATATTGCATCATCCTCACATCCCTGGGATGAATCCCATTTGGTCATGGTGTATGATTTTTTAACGTATTGCTGAATGTAGTTTGCAAATATTTTGTTGAGGATTTTAGTATCTATGTTCATCAGCAATATTGGCCTTAAATTTTCTTTCTTTGTTGTGTCTTTATCTGGATTGGGATTAGAAGATACTGGTTTCATAAATAGAGTTTGGAAGTCTTCAGACTTTTTGGATTTTTTGGAATAGTCTGTGAATGATAGGGGTTAGCTCTTCCTTAAATGCTTTGTAAAGTTCTCTTGTAAAACCAACCAGTCCAGGGCTTTTTTGTGTTGAGAGTTTTTGATTTCTGATTCAATTTTGTCTACTGTTTTTGGTTTGTTCAGGCTTACTGTTTCTTCTTTATTCAGTATTGGAAAATTATATTTTTCTAGAAACTTGTCCATTTCACCTAGGTTTTCAATTTTTTTGGCATATGGTTTTTTGTAGTAAATTCTGACAATCCTTTGTATTTCTATGATATCAGTTGTAATCTCTCTTCTTTTACTTCTGGTTGTGTTTATTTGGGTTCTCTTTCTTTTTTCCTTAACGTGTCTGCTTAAAGGCTTGTTGACTTTGTTTATCTTTTCAAAGAACCAGCTCCTGGATTTATTAAACCTTTGAATTCTGCCTTTAGTCTCTATGTCATTTAATTCTTCTCTGATCTTGGTTATTTCCTTCCTTCTACTTGCTCTGGGCTGTCTTTGTTTTTATCTTTCATGTTCTAATAGATGTAAGGTTATGTTGTTTATTTGAAATGTATCTATCTTTTTTAGGTAGGCCTGTATTGCTATGAATTTTCCTCTCAGGACTGCCTTTACTTGTGTTCCATAAGTTTTCTGTTGTTGTGAGTTGATTTTCATTTGTTTCCAGAAATATTTTTATTTCTTTCTTGATCTCATCCATGACCCATTTATTGTTTAATAGCATGCTATTCAATCTCCATGAGTTTGATTTAAGCTTTTTCCTTGAGGTTGGCTTCTAGTTTCAGTCCCCTGTGGCCAGAGAAAATACTTGATATGATTTAAATTTTCTTGAATAATGTTGAGGCTTCTTTTGTGTTCTATATGTGGTCTATCTTTGAAAATGTTCCATGTGCATTTGAAAAGAATGTGTATTTTGCTTCTTTGGGATGAAAGGCCCTATTTATATCAGTTAAGTCCTTTTATTCTAGGGCATTGTTCAATGTCACAATAACATTGTTGATTTTTTGTTTGGAAGTCTATCCATTTTGACAGTAGGATGTTGAATCCTCCTCTATAATTGTGCTGTCAATATCTTTCTTGAAGTCCTCCAATATTTTCTTTATGTATTTGCATCCTCCTATGTTAGGTGCATATGTATTTACATGTTTATGTGTCCTTGATGGATTCTTCCCTTGAATATTATGAAATTTCCTTTTGGGTATCTTTTTTTTTGGCCCTTTTTTTTGAAGTCTACCTTGTCTGATATGAGTATTGCTTCCCCAGCTTTTCTTTCCTGTCCATTTTGCTTAGAATATTTATTTCCAGCCCTTCACTTTCAGCCTGTGTAGGTGTTTTGCTCTGGGGTGGGTCTCTTGTAGGCAGCATATGTGTGGGTCATGATTTCTTATCCATTCAGCTACTCTATGTCTTTGGATTGGGGCATTTAATTCATTTACATTTAAAGTTATTATTGATAGGCACCTATTCATTGCCATTTTTTCATACCTGTGTTTGTCTCTCTCTCACTCTTTTCCTTCCTTTTCTTAAAGCAGCCCCTTTAACATCTCTTGCAGAACTGGTTTGGTGGAGGTACATTTTTTTTAGACTTCTTTTTTCTGAGTAGCTCCTTATTTGACCTTCCATTTTAATTGAGAGTCTTGCTGGATCGAGCAGTCTTGGTTGCAGGCCTCTGCTTTTCATTACTTGGAATATTTCTTTCCATTCTCTTCTGGCTTGGAATGTTTCCATTGAGAAGTCAGCTGCTAGTCTTATCAGGGCTCCCTTGTATGTAACTTCCTGTTTCTCCCTTGCTGCCTTTAAGATTCTCTCTGTGTCTTGGAATTTTGCCATTTTAATTATGATGTGTCTTGAAGTGGGCACTTTGGGTTCCTCCTGAATGGGACTCTATTTCCTGGATTTGTGTGAGTTTTTCTGTCATCAAATTAGGGAAGTTTTCATCATTCCTCTTTCAAACACATTTTCTATCCCTTGCTCTTCTTCTCCTTCTGTTATCCCTATTATACAGATATTATTACATTTCATGTTGTCTTGCAGCTCCCTTACTGCCTCTTCATTCTTTGTGAGTCTCTTTTCCTTTTCTTGTTCTAGCTGGGTGTTTTTTTGTACCCTGTCCTATAGCTCACTGACTTGGTCCTCTGCTTTATCAGCCTGCTTGTAATACTTTCTAGTATGTTGGGTTTTATTTTTTTTCAAAGATTTTACTGTTAATTTCATCTTGGTTTTTGTCTATAGTTTCTATTTCCTTTTTCACGCTATTGTAGTTCTCACTCAGTTCCTTGTAGTTGTCTGTGAGTTCCTTGAGCATCTTTATAACCATTATTTTGAATTTTATATCTAATAGTTTGGTTACCTTCATTTCATTTAGCTCTTTTAATGGGGAGTGTTTCATTTGTTTTGATTGCATGTTCTTTTTTTGTTTCCCCATTTTAGGTGACTCTTTTTTTTTTTTGTATTTGCACTTCCTGATGTTTTGCTTTGCTAGCTGTCTTTGTAGGGTGAACTTCTATGGTAGGAATTCTATGGGATTCAGTGGTGTGTTCTCATTGATCTTCTTGCGTGGACTCTCTAGGTTTGTCCCTTCTTCTGTTTGTGTGGGTTCTCTTGTTGTATTTAGGTTTTTACCTTCTGGTGGTTCCATTATTGGTGGTTTCTCTCCTCCAGCAAATATACTGATATTTGCAGCTCGCACCTGTTCTTGTATGTGATCAGTGACAGGGGGTAGGCAAAATGTGTTAAGACAGTGGAAGAGTATTTTATGGGATTTAAAATTCCAGCAAGAAGAGAAGAGAAAGGAGATTCTTTGGAAAAGTATAGCATAATGTGTGACATTTCAACCAACTAGTCACTTTTCATAAAAGGTCAAAGAGAGAAAAGACTCTTGTTAGAGTGGAGGATGATTGTGAGCTGAATCTAGAAAACAGAGCATTTGTACAAGGTTAGATGATGATATATAGTGAGAGTAAATGATAGAAAGTAGGAATAGTGTAAGAGAGAACAGAGTTATCCACAGCAATAATAATACTCAGGATTAAAATGATGTGGGCTAAGACAGGGAGGGTTGCTGTGTAGTATGTACAATTGTATGGAACAACAATTGTTTGCACTAGTACTGGAACAACAATAATATGACAAGAAATATATGATTTGAATAACCAGAATAGAAAGTACCTGATCAAGAACATGTTTTATTGGAACACAGGTGAAATGAAAGAAGGGAAATTTAAACACAATATAGAATAATGAAAATGAGTCAAACAATGCAGTTAAACTGAGAATTAAAATGAGGAAAACATAAGGAAGAGAAATAAAAAAATACTAATAAAATAAAAGTAAAAATAATGAATAGGTAATAATAATACACATAAACAATAAAATACCGGCTCTATGGGATTAGCAAAGTGACATTTGTCTCAGTTTCCCAATTTTTGTGGTTAGCCTTGCACTCCCCATTTGAATCTGTCTCTGGACCCTTCATAACTCCATGTCTTATTGTCTTGCTTGAGGGAAGAAAAAAAGGAAAGAAAAGAGAAAGGAACAATAAGAAAGAAAAAGAAAAAGCCTGTTGCTGACTTTAAACCTGTTCAGTGAGTTCTGCTGGTCTTCCTGGATTCCACAGGAAGAGGGGGTTGGGCTTTACTTTTCTCCCTTCCTATGGTTTTGAGAGGATGGGAACCAAGTCTGGGCTGCAATATTCACAGTATTCCCGCCTCTGACCCAGGTCCTCCATGAGCTGCCAGGCTCTAATCAGCCACTCAGTCTCTGGGCACACAGCATGAGTCAAGCTCGGACATTTAGTTCCATTCAGCCACTCAGTCTTGGGCGTGCGGTTCCAATCAGCCCCTGAGTCTCTGGGTGAGCAGTGAAAGACAAGCTCAGGCACACGGTTCTACTTAGCCACTCAGTCTCTGGGCAAGTGAAGCTCAAATCACCCTCAGAATGAGCCAGCCACTGCTGGAGAGTTCCTTACAAAGCAGCTGCCCCTGCCATTCTTAACAAGTGCACAGCTTTTCACATACCCCAACTTTTCAACCAGTCAAGACTATCCGAGTTAGGGTCTGACATGGCCCAACTCCTCCCTTTTCCAGGTGTCGTGTGGTACCCCAGTTTCTGTGGTGTCACTATCCATAGTCCTATCAGATGTATATTGACTCTGTGTGTCTCCCACTTTGTCTCTATTCTTTCCAGAGACTTCCAGCATCCAGGTTCCTCCTGGTTCCAGGCTGTCCTCCCTGCTCTGGTAAGGGAGGGAGCAGGTGATCTAACTGTCCTCCCTGTATCCTGCAGCAGGTGCTGGGCAGGGGGCTACAGTATCCTTGGTCCCCGCGCAAATCCCAGGGACCTTACCATCCCTGTGCAATCTCCTCACCATCTGTTTTTCAATGTCCTCTGCAATATTTGACCTCCAAACTTCATATAAGCTATGATTTCATTTGCTGTTCACTTTGTTCCTCAGAAGATCAGCTAGGTAGTCCAGGTGGGCACAGGGAGAAGTAGGCTCCACTCCTACCTACCTCGCCACCATCTTCCCAAATCTCAAGAAGAAATTCTTATAGGGCACTTACTATGGGTCAAGTTCTTCCTAAACACTCGGCATGAATTCATCCTGGTTGCCCTTATGGCCAGGTAGCAGAATAATTCTGAAGCATGAGCAGAACAAGAAACAAGCATCAGGAATTTGGGGAGTAGAGGAGAGGCATGCATAGAGGATGGAAAGTAAGGAAGTGAATGTTAGTGAGGATGGCCGTTGTGGAAGTTCATGGGAGGCGTCTTTGGATATGTACTTGGATGTTAGATTCCTGGGCTCTAATGCATATCCAGGAGTAGCTTTGTCCAATGCAGGAAGAAACTAAGGATCAGGGTTTTGATATAATCCAATATCGTATAAATAAATCAAGCCTTTGACTTCTTTTAGCTTCCTCATTATCATTACTGAAAAAGTTATTGCTGCCCTGGCTGGTGTAGGTCAATGGATTGAGCACAGGCTGCGAACCAAAGCATCACAGGTTCGATTTCCAGTCAGGGTACATGCCTGGGTTGCAGACCACGGCCCCCAGCAACCACACATTGAATGTTTCTCTCACTCTCTCTTTCTCCTTCCCTTCTCTCTCTAAAAATAAATAAAATCTTTAAAATAATAATAATTAAAAAAGGAAAGTTATTGCTATAATCATGGCCATGATGTCATTATAAAAACAAAAATTTTTTTAAAAGATTTTATTTATTTATTTTTGGAGAGGGAAGGGAGAGGGAGAGAGAGAGAAACATCAATGTGCGGTTGCTGGGGGACATGGCCTGCAACCTAGGCATGTGCCCTGACTGGGAATCGAACCTGCGATGCCTGGTTCGCAGCCCGTGCTCAATTCACTGAGCTACACCAGCCAGGGCAGAATTGCACTTTTTTAAAAAAACAAAAATTTTTATTACACCTGCCCCCACTTCTCTGAAAGAGACACAGAGAAAATTTTTCATTAAATTATTTTCAATTTTTAAATTACAGTTTACTTACAATATTATATTAGTTTCAGGTGTATAACATAGTTATTAGACCTTTATATAACTTGTGAAATGAACCACCCATAAGTCATGTACCCCACCAGGCACCATACACAGTTATTACAATATTATTGATTATATTCCCTATGCTGTACTTTATATCCCTGTGATTATTTTTAATTTTTATTTATTGATTTTAGAGAGAGAGAAAATCATCAATCTGTTGTTCTACTTATTCATTCATTCATTGGTTGTTTCCTGTATGTGCTCAGACTGGGGATCAAACCCACAACCTTGATGTATCAGGAAAATGCTGTAACCAAATGAACTACACTGCCAGAGCCCTAAAACTATATTTATACATGGCAGTTTGTACTTCTTAAAACTTTTCACTTTTTATTGAAACAGTTAATCAACACATTTTCAAGCATAGTTCATATAGAGGCCTTGATTCCTCTGAGGAGTGGCTGAGCTCCCCATTTCTGCCTTCAGGGCCTCAGCTCAGGGAGAGGCAGCCAAGCCAGCAGTGCTGGGAGGGGAACCCAGGGGGCCAGCAAGCACAAAGGGGTATAGAAGGATCTCCTCATTGATACCTTTTCACCCTACAACAGCAGCAGCTGACAATGACTACCCCAGTTCCTTCCCAGCAGATCACAACAGAAAGACAATATATATGCATGCGTGAAAACACTGCATTGTCAATGCCAAATGCAGAACAAAGAAAATCCTATCAAGCACATGCAAAACACATACTAGACTAAGTGTTCTTGTCAAGAAACAAAGTAAATTCATTTTTTTTTTTGTAAAATGAATGATTCCTGGAGAATAAAATACCTAATATTTTGCTAGGTTTTGTTTTGTGTTTCAATTGTTTCTTTGTTTCACTAATTAATAAATATAAAGCATTCTGAAGACTAAAATGACTAAACAGTGCTTACTGTTACTACACTGAATAAGGAAATAATTTCTAGAAAAGACAATTAAAGTGGGTTGGTTGAACAGGAGATAGCAATACTATTGTGACTTTTTTCCAACTAGACTAAGTTTAGTATATTATAAATGACTCAAAGAAAGAAGGTTTTAAAAGATGCTTACCTGGGCCACTGAATGTTAATACCTACAGGATGTAAGAAAGTGTCCTGTCTCAGTTTTAAGTAATTATTCTGCTCTTACCTTATGTGTCTGCTATCTTATAAAACCTCCATGAAATGCATAATTACAGTGCAGATGAGCTTGCTTTACTAGGCTTGGCAAGACATCTCACAGGAGACCTGTGGGATTCTTCAGGGAAGAAACAGGCCCACTCACCTTTCCCACACCAGGCCTAGCACACCACCTGCAGCAGGGCATGCAATCCACACCTGGTCACTGAATCAGTCATGGAGGAACATCCTAATCATGTCAACCTCAGTTATCTTGGGAGGGGGAAGCAGGGTCATTGCTAGGTACCAGTTCTTATGGCTAAGGCTGTAGATCAGACCTCCAACATGTTTCTTTAGGATTTCCTCATTATACTCTTGGACTGAATCCCAAGTTCTAACTTCAAGCCCCTGACTCTCACCCCACAAATAGACCAGAGCAGTATTCTTGTGGTGCCATCTGTTGAGGTCTTTCCATTGTTTTCAGAACCACTGTAGAGTCTTCTCCTTCCACAGCTAGAGGATAGCTCACAGTAATGATGTTCCAAGTGAGACAACACTTCAAGTAATGTGTCAGGGAGGACATGTGAAGTGTACTCCTGCACATTGGTCTTCATAGCAAAAGGAAGGTGTCAACACCAAGAACTTACTGAGCAGGGGGACCCAGTATCAGAGTGAAGAACTTGAGGGTCATTGCAGTAGGAGAAGGGTAGTGGGGAAGGGAGAAGGAGACAGTGTATCTCAGCTACATTTCAGTACCAGGCTGTAGGCTTGAAGGCTGCAGACAAGAGGCGGTGTGCCATCAGACTTTTCTTCCTCCTTACCTTACTCCTTCTAGAGGTGACTGCAAGGAAAGCTGTACTAATGTGAAGCAATGCCAAAAGGGTGGGGCCTAAAATCTGAGTATGGCTTCTATGGGATTACACAGCACCCTGACCACTTGGTGTACTGTTACCACACAAACCCCACAAACACAAACACTCTCCATTGTTTTTTAAGACTTCCAAAATATTCAGACTCATATGTGAAATCTAATAAAAAAAAACTTAACTAATAAGGAGAAGGGGCACAGACTCATAGACAGAGAGCAGGTTGACAGCTAGAGGACGGGTGAGGGAATAGAGGGATTGAATAAAAAAGGAAAAAGGATTCATAGATACAGACAATAGTGTGATGGTTGCTGGGGGGAGGGGGTATGAGGGGACTAAATAGAAATGGGAAAAGTATGATAAAGGTAAAATAAAAATAAAATAAATGAAATGAAATAACCATAAAACTAAAAAAAGACATATTCAGACTCTTCTCTGCTCTGCTGTCCCTTCCTGATGTAGAGAAGGGAAAAGCCAGCTAAGGCACTACCAATGGATTTTCTCCAGCTACCAACTGGTGAGAAAGTCCTCTCATCTCTGCTTTCTATGCCTTGTGCTCAGAAGTTGTTTGTAGTATCTCTTTTCATTTTCATGCTGTCCATTCTTGAATTTGATGAGAGGAAAACACCTCTAAATATCTATTTGCTTGAACACATGTACAAAATACCACATTTTACACATTGATTTGAGTGCTCTTGTTGCCAGCTGCCTGGATCAAGTATTCTGAGAGCAAGTCTGTGGTGGCAACTATGCCTATAGTTCTGCCCACTCTGAGCAATAGAGCAACAGAGCTGTATCCTCCTGATGTGTAAAAATACCAGGCCAGGGACTGGGGTCCAGTGCTTGGTAACAAATCTTCCCAAAATGTAGCAGCATAACACAACAGATGTGCCTATCATAGTGCCATGGATGAGCAATCCAGGAGTGGCTCAGCTAGGTGGTTCTGGCTCAAGATCCCTTTTGAAGCTGTAGTCAGGCAGGCTGTGGTTACCTGAAGGTCAGGTTTTATGGAAGGAGTCCTGATAGTTTCAGTATATGCTGTTAAAGAGGGGGTTTGGGAAAAGGACATAGGTCTAGAAACATAGGTCCCCTCCAGATTACAGTGTTTCACTCGTGTCCACTCTGTGGGCAGTGGTAGTGCTTCTGGAAGTGGCATTGTCATGCTACATCTTGGGAAATAAGCTGCTGGCTCCATATAAACTGGACAGGGAATGGATCAGACCTTTCCAGAGACAAGGAGGAACCAGGTCTTTAATGATGACCCATGGAAAAATGGAAAACAATACAAAGCATTAAGACTCAATGATTAGATGTTGCAGATGAGGAAAAGAGGATAATCTCAAAAATACGTACTTGATTTGACACACCCAGAGAGGCCCAGCACTTCCCAAGTGTCTAGAATAAGATGAGACTTCTAGGACTAGGCCTTTGCGGACCATGGCTCCCACTCAAGGAGAGCTGCTCCAGGCACCTGTACTGGTCATGTCCCTGGAGCTTCAAGTGGTAGAAGTAACATCCTAATGGTTGCTCAAACCATTCTTACAAATGTCCTAATAAAAGCACATTTGTCTATGGGTGAAATGGTTTAGAATCAGTAAAGTAAATATTTAATTTGGAGCTAGTTGCAGAAGTGGAATTTTCTGTGGAGAATCAGAGCTGTCACCAGGACACGGTAACTTGGAACCAAAGACTGACTCCTGCATATGGAGAAGACAGTACTGTTGGGCTTAGGTAGTAATTTGAGATGGGAAAAGTGACAAATTCACCAGCAAAGGCTGTGCACCAAGACCCTGGTTAGACAATCCTTCCATAAATGTCATCCCACCACTGACAGAGCCATCTGACTTTATTGAACCTAACTTGACCCTCCATGGAGCAACCCAGTCCCAACTTACTCTTTTCAATATAAGATTGCCTTCAATGTTTGTGATTCCTTTTGTTGGTTTGTTTGTTTCTAGAAAAATAATTTGGATATGGAAAATATGTTATTTTGTTTGATTTGTACACACAGCATCTCAGGAATGGCCTTGGAACCTTCCCTGCCTTCTGTCAGTTAAGACAGTTTCTAACAAGTGAAGAGACAAGACTGGCACCACTGAACCCCAATAATTAAACAATAAGATTTTACTGGCAATGATCTACCCTCTTTTTTATAGGACAAAGATTAATATTGTATATAATAATTTGTAATATTGATCATATAGTGAAATGGTAATATTTTTAATATATTGGGTTAAATAAAATATAACATTAATTTAACCTATTTTTCACTTTGTTTAATATGAGTACTAGAAAAGATTTTATTGAGACATAATTGACATACTAGTTACAGGTGTACAACATAATTCAATCTATATACATATTGTGAACTGATTACCACAGAAAGTCTATTTAAACTCCATCACTTCACATAGTTACAGATGTGTGTGTGTGTGTGTGTGTGTGTGTGTGTGTGTGATGACTCCCCTTTCAGTCAATCCGTGACTTTGTTGATCCTCCCCAAAGAAGCAATTTTGGCTCCATTGATTTTTCTCTATTGATTTTCTATTCTCTATTTTACTTATCTCCACTTTTATCTATTTTTCCTTTTGCTGGTTTCAGGTTTAACTTACTCATTTCTTTTTAGTTTCTTAAGGTGTACAGCTAGGTTATTAATTTGAGGTCTTCCTTTTTAATTCATGTATTTGCACCTGTAATTTTTTGTGAGTACTGCTGTCACTGCCTCTTTTCATCCCTGCTACTCTTTTAACCATGTAAATAATCCCACAGCACTAGGAAAACAGAAAGATGAGACATACACATGGTCACTAGCTTTGCTCTTCTCTAAATTAAAACCACCCTAGAAAAGATCTACTGTGTGAATTTTGTTCTTCTTTTGCCTGAAGCAGACACTGTTTTTGCTAATGAAACTGAAGTTTGAATAAGAGAAACTTTCTGTTTTTTTTAATTATTTATGTGGTACCTGTGAGTAAATATATGAAGCACAGTATAAACTAAAAGTTGATGAATCTATGGTGTCACTGAAGTCACAGAACACAGTTTACACTGACAGTCTTCTGTTCTATCCTCCTGGGCCATTCCTAGTTCCAGTGATTGTTGCAGGGGTCAAGTCACCATGAACTTTATTCAAGGCCTCCTCTCCCTGCTGCTTCCCTCCTCCATCAGTCAGTATAGACAACTGGCCAAACTTCAGAGGCACCTCCATGAGTTTATGGCCTGGGGTCTGAATGATTTAACAAGTGACCATGAGTCAGCACTGAATAGAATTAGGCTGGCTTTCTAGGGAGACATAAATGTCCTAGCCTTTCCCCAGCTCAGAATGACTCAGCCAGGAAACTTCCCAGGTGATGTTTCCCGGGAAGTTGGATGAAGCTAGCCTTCATATTCAAGCCTTGAATATGTGAAATGTTCTATGCATTATTGAACAGCTGTCCCATATGGCTCAAGGAGTGGCCCCATTCTAGAGGCTAGGGAAGTACTTCCTGTTTATATGTGCAGTTGCAAAGAATTTTGAAACCTGTTGACATAAAAAACACATTATAGTACATCATTATTATCTCTAACAATAGTCAGAAAGGGCTGACAGCTCAACCCACATACATAGACTTTGAAATGTGATAGTCAACCAGGAAAATCTCTGATGGGTTACCTGCTTTTTTCCTCCTGATGGACCACAACTGAGAATGTCACTTCAGTGGTGAAACAAATCTTAAGGTAATTTCATGATAAGTGTATCTGATGTGACAATGCCACAAAAAAAAAAGTAGAGCTAAGCGATCATATAAATGTTTAGTTGCCTAGTAGAGTGGAAGGCAGCAAACTACAGAAAAATGGTGTTTGATTAAGGCGCATAGCTATTGTGGTCATCAGGGGCTGGTAAGCCCAAGTGATGATGAAAATCAAATGATTCCTTTCAGAAAGTTGACCAAAATTTTGCAACAGCATGGACAGACCTGGAGATTATTATGGTAAGTGAAATAAGCCATCAGAGAAAGACAAATACCATATGATCTCACTTATATATGGAATCTAATGAGCAAAATAAACTAATAAACAAAATAGAAACATAGACATGGGTATATGGAAGAGAGTGGCAACTGACTGAGGGTAGGGGAGGGGGATACTGAATGAAATAAGGTTAATGGATTAGCCAAATAACATATACACATGACCCATAGACATAGAAAACAGTGTTGTTATGGCTAGAGGAAAAGGGGGCAGAGGCTAGGTGGAGCCCGACCAGAGGAAATGGAGACATCTATAATTCTGTCAACAATAAAAATATTTTAAAAATATATAGCTAAACTTGGCACATCGGTATTACCCAGTTATATATTACATTTTGATTGTTTGTTTCTTCTAAAGAACAAAAACTATTCCACAGGCATTATTCCAGTAATTATTAAAACTATTTTACAAATGGGAAAACTGAAGCAAAGATAAGTTAAATCATTTACTCAAGATCTTAGCTGTATCACAGCAAACCTAAGAATGCCCTTTCTACTCACTCCCTATCCTCTTGTCCCCTTACATCTCCAGGCAAATTCTTTTTCAGCTAATTTTAAAATAATTTATCAGGTTTAGATCAATTCAAGACTCCATTGTGAAATAAAAAGGAAAACAAAATATAGTGTACAAACTAATAAAAATGGGCAAATTAAATCTATTTAGTAAGATGAGACTCAAACTGCCTCCTAGAGATAAACAACACAGCATTGCAAAAAGAGACATTTTCTCCCATTTTAGAACAAGTCACCTTTCCACCTAATGAGTCATAGCCTCAGACTTTCTTGAATTCTGTAATTCTGCAGTCATTTTCTTCAAAACATAAACATGCAAAGTCTGCCTTTAGTGAAGTTAAGAAGCACACTTATGATATCGTTTGAACCTATTTTTAAAACTGTCAGATGGAAAGTCAAAGACTTTAATGTTTTCTTTGGTTGTATAATCTTCCTATGTAAGCCTGGACAGAGCTCAGAAAAGAACAGTCATATCATCAGACATGTCATTGGGGAGGAAACCTAAAAACTAATCTGAAAATCAGAATCAGCTTAATATACTTCCCAGCAGTATTGTTTAGCAGTCAGCAAACTTAGGAACAGAAACTGTCCTTTCCTGTATTGATGCCAGAAGTAAAGCAGTTTGCATGGGTTTGGTCCAGGTCTATCCATGCAGTTAGTAGGCACCTGTAGTAGTGTTACCACCAGGCACCACTATGGCTGTACCAGGTGTTAAAATACTGAAATACTTCCATGTTGGTTAGTAAAGAGTCACTGATCCTAGACCACAGAGTGCTCCCTGGGGTCATTTATGCCACAAGGTCCCTCCTTTGGGGAATCCAGGTCCCTAGCTGGGGCCCCCAGAGACTTGTGCAGCACATGGACCTGCATATCTACTAGCTGTTTGGAGATTGGTGCCACACAGACTGACAAATATTTTACCTTTTATTCCTGAACTAGCTTTGAGTTACTGTCCTCACATTCAACCTGGCTGCACAAATGTAAGCAGCAATTAGCAGCTGCATCACTTGGCAAAGGTAATGTAAGGATAAACTATTCCAGGAAAGAAAGGTGCCAAAGGGAGCATGAACCTAAAGCAATGGGGCTCCTGGGCATCACTGTCCATAAAAGGGTCCTAATACATGATACATCAGAAGATTCAATGCCACAGGTTTGACATAAAACCAACACATAATGTATTAAAAATCAAGCAAGTAATAAAACAATTTTGCTTGGTTTTTAATACTCATAAAAAATAGTGATAAGTTGGATGACTTGAAAGCTTTAAATGAATCAATGTAGGCTTATGAATTTTATTTATAACAAACTTCTTGGCAACAATTAGAGGCATTCAAAATCATTTATATAATCTTAGATTGGGCAAAGTTTCTATAGCAGATGATCAATGTAAATTACTGAACATGATGGTGATGATGATGCTCTTTTTTCTAATTAAGCATAAAAGTTAACATTTTTCCTCTTCATTATTTAATTACCTCCTAATTATGATGAAGGTTATATATAAGCTTGTATAAAATTGTACAGAACAATCAAAACATGGTTTCTGAGAACATATATGTTGCTTGGATTTTGTTAACAGCTATCAGAAACTCCATACTTCATTAGAAATACATAAAAACATCCTTGGTTATCAGAAAACTTTTTTCCCAAAATATCCTTAGACAACAGCTCTTACAGAAACTTCAGGTAAGCTTATGCAGCATTATTGATTGCTTAGGTGTATCTTCTTGGCTGAAATTAAGGGACAAATGTATATGAATTATACAAGTTCCCCACATTGGTAGCAATGTCACTGCTCATCCTTTGGGACCTATAAGCAGAAACGACAGTCATGTTCCCACAGTCTCTAGAGCTAATTTATTCAACCAAAAGTTTCAACATAAACTGTTAATAACAGTATGAAGTCAGAAAAAGAACAGCTTCCACAGGATCCCAACAATGTACTGTGTCCTATTAGTAGGCTATGAAACCAAGTTAGGGTCTCACAGACAATGTCTCTTCCATAAATTAGAAGAGAATAGAATAAAATAGAAATGGTGTTTTAAACTAGTAACCCAAAAATACCAAAATAATAAAATCTTTAAAGTTTAAATTTAAATTTTTAAATAAATTGGAAACATGTAATTATTTCTTTCATGTAAATATACTAAATTCAGGTTGTTCTCTTCCTAGTTTCTGGAAGTCATTTTTAAGCTACTTGTACTCTGAGTGGTTGTTAGCATGAATTTTGAACCTAACGGGCCATGATAAAGTCTGAATCCAGAGGCAAAAACTGAGATTGGGTGGAGACTCAGCCTCATGGAGATACTAGGCTGAGGAAGCAAATGGGGCCTGAGTAGGGGAGAAAGCTGAAGTGGCTGCCACCCTTCTCTGTAATCAATCCTCTCCTCCAGAATTATGCTTTTTCGTACACTCTTCCCACAGGTGTCCAAAGTCCTGGTGGTGTCTGAGTGCTCCAGTGGGATCTGAAAGCTCTGGGTCTATGGGCAATGCTGCCCAATACTTTGATGTGGGGAGAAGCTCAAGGACTTGACATAAGGAATTGTTCATGAATGCTTGGAGTTTCTAGCTCCCAGAGAAAGGAATCACACTACAAGTAAAGATATCCTGGGAAAAAGAAAGAAGTGTTTAACTGACCCATGGTGAAAATGGATCCATGAATCTGAATTTAGGGGAGGACTCAGATTGCGTGTGTTGTCATTTGTTTTTTTTTAAGTATATTTTATTGATTATGTTATTACAGTTGTCACAATTTCCCCCCTTTGCCACCTCCTCCCCAGTAACCTTCTTCCCTTCAGCAACACTCCCTTAGTTTCAGTGCATAGGTAAACAACCAGAACAGGAACAGAACCATAGGTATGGAGATCATTTAGATGGTTATCAGCTGGTAGTGGGAAGGGAGAGAATGGGGGAAAAGGTGCAGGGATGAAAAAAAATTATTGGTAGGTACAAAATAGTCAGAGATATGTTAAGAATAGTATAAGAAATGGAGAATCCAAAGAACTTATAAATTGTTATTTCCAACACCTTCTGTTGGTGTATGAAAGGGGTCACTCCAGAGCCAGAGGCCACCACACACAACTCAGAATACTGACAGCAAACTCAAGCAGGCTCAACTAAAAACTGAGCCTGAGGCTCAATGCACCTCCCTCTAGGAGTTGAAGAGGAGTAATTAACATCTATAATTGTATTCATTTAAAACCATGTTCACTACAACTTAAGACTATATTTTATATAATACAGGTCATTAGAACTGATCATAGGTTTATCAGCTATTAAAACATGAGACTAGAGCCCTGACCAATGTTGAACAATTGGTTGGGCATCATCCTGTAAACTAAAAGGTTACCACTTCAATTCCTGGTCAGGGCATATGCCTGGATTGCAGGTTCAGTCCCCAGTTGGGGCATGTACTACAGGCAATTGATCAATGTTTCTCTCCATCACTTTCTCCCTCCCTTCCCCTCACTCTAAAACTAAATAAATAAAATCTTAAAACAAAATATGAGAATAGAGTATTTACTTAACAACAAATATGAAGGAGTTGACTTCTGGCCAAGATGAAGGTATAGGTAGATACACTTTGCCTCTTCACACAATCAAAAGAAAGACAACAACAAATTTAAAAACAAAAAATAATCAGAACTGCCTGAAAATTGAACTGTATGGAAGTCCAACAACCAGGAAGTTAAAAAAGAAATGTTCATCCAGATTGGTAGGAAGGGTGGAGACAGGCAGCCCGTAGGGAGAGGACAGGTGGCAAGGTGGTGGCTTGTGGACCAGGTGGCCCCATATTTGTATGCAGATAAACTTGGAGGAACAACAGGGGATCAAGACAGACCCCACAACCCAGGGTTCTAGTGTGGGGAAATGAAGCCTCAAAACCACTATCTGTAAAAATCTGTAGGGCTTCCAGTGACAGGAGAAATTCCCAGCCTCACAGAAGAATTTGTTGGAGAGACCCACAGGGTCCTAGAACACACCCACCCACCCAGAAATCAGCACAGGAAGGGCATAATTTGCTTGCTGGTAGTGGGGGAAGTGACTGAAAGCCTCTAACAGCCTAGCGAGCATTGTACCCTCTCTGACTCCTCCCATACATACAGCACCACAACACATTGCTCCACTCTGGAAAATACCCAAGGCTCTGCCCCTTAAAATGGATCAAGCATGCAAAGACAAAACAATATGGTCCAAATGACAGAATAGATAAAAGCTCCAAAAATAGAACTAAGCAATGAAGAGATAGCCAACCTATCAGATACAGAGTTCAAAACACTGGTAATCAGGATGTCACAGAAATGGTTGACTATGGTCACAAAATACATGGAAAAAAACAGGCTATGCAAAATGAAATAAAGGAAAATATATAGGGAACCAACAGTGAAGGTAAAGAAAATGGGACTCAAATCAATGATTTGGACCAGAAAGAAGAAAGAAATATCCAACCAGAACAGAATGAAGAAACAAGAATTTAAAAAATTGAAGAGGGGCTTAGTAAACTACAGGACAACTTTACATGTTCCAACATCTGAATCATGAGAGTACCAGAAGGAGAAGAGGAAGAGCAAGAAATTAAAAAATTATTTGAAAACATAATGAAGGGGAACTTCCCCAATCTGTCAAAAGAAATAGAATTCCAGGAAGTCCAGGAAGCTCAGAGAATGTCAAAGAAAGGTGGGCCCAAGGAAGCACACACCAAAGCACTCATGATTACAGTACCCAAGAGTAAAAATAAGGAGAGAATTTTAAAAGCAGCAAGACAAAAGGAGACAGTTACCTACAAAGAAGTTCCATAAAACCCTCAGTTGATTTGTCAAAGAAACCTTGCAGGCAAGAGGGGCTGGGAAGAAGTATTTGAAGTCATGAAAGGCAAGGACCTACATCCAACATTACTCTATCCAGCAAAGCTATCATTTAGAATGGAAGGGAAGATAAAGTGCTTCCCACAGAAGGTCAAGTTAAAGGAGTTCATCATCACCACACTCTTACTATATGAAATGTTAAAGGGACTTATCTAAGAAAAAGAAAATGATAAAAAATATGAACAGTAAAATGATGACAAACTCACAACTATCAACAACTGAACCTAAAAAAACAAAAGCAAATACTAAGCAAACAACTAGAATAGGAGCAGAATTACAGAAATGGAGATCACATGGAGGGTTATCAGTGGAGAGGGGAAATAGGTTGATTGGGAGACAAGGTACAGGGAATAAGAAGCATAAATGGTAGGTGCCAAATAGGGGGAGGTTAAGAATAGTATAGGAATTGGAGAAGACAAAGAACTTATATGTACAACCCATGGACATGAACTAAAGGGTCGGGAATGTGGGTGGGAGTGGGTGGTACAGGGTAGAGGTGAATAAAGGGGGAAAAATGGGACAACTGTAATAGCATAATCAATATATATTTTAAAATGTTTTTAAAAATTAAAGAGTCAACAATTTCAGTCTTGGAAACCAAAAACGAAGGTGCTGGGCTCTATAATGTATAACAAACAGTTTTATAAAACTATTTTATAAAATTAAAAAATGCTATTGGGTGAAATTGCTCCTTCTAGCTATGGTGACTGACACTAACTATTACCAAAAGAATAAGACCTTTGATCGTGAGCAGTACTGTGGTAGGTGCTCCAGACAGGGGAAATGGAATTAGAAGATGCATTAATTTGGCCACACAATCTATCTGCTGCTTCCAAAATACTGTATATTCTGCCAGGGTTTGTACAATAGCTTTCTCATCCCCTAACCGCACTAAAATTTTGTTCATGAAAGAAGCCAGAAAAGTGGGTCGGTCCACATTTACTCATATGCAAAGTAAGGAATAAACTGTTCAGAGATATTAGGAAATAAGTTGGAAGGGCCAGAAATATGCCTCACCCCACCCCTACTCTGCTTCACATCTCCTGTACCATTCCACTGTAATGGTCAAAGACACTGTTTTATACTTTTTTCCCTATTAACTGAATGTTCTTAATGGTTTAAACCAAATAGTTTGAGTAACCTGTAACTTCAAAAGTACATGATTGCAATTGTTCTGAGAGCAAGTGTTGATGGGTGAAGAAAAACAGACACAAGTCTGTGTCAGGCACTTCCAGAAAGCAAATGAGTCACCACAAAGAAAAAGCATGTGATGTGTGTTCCAGGATTTTCCATAAATTGGACCCTAATCTCAGACACAGTTGATGGGGAGCATGGCCTGTGACCAATATCTTGTTCACGCTGGGAAGACTGTATATTCAGTGACTGTCAAAGCCTTGGGCTCTGTGCTCTCTGCCAGGGGTTGTTACTGGTGTTGTTCTCACTGTTTCCTCATCAGCAAGTGTCCTTCCTGCTCAGGTTGGGTCTTTGACTATGTGAGATTACAAATGTGGTTGTTAGATCCCTGTGGTGTTGGTAGAGTTGCAGTGATGTCAAGAGGGTGAAATAGTTAAGAGAGTTATTTTTAAAACCTGGGATTAAAGAAAAGGGTTCTGATGTATCCATGTAGCCCAGTGAACCCATAAAGTAGTCTCTCACCAGGGCAGGCAAAATGTATGCCCCTTTTACTCCAAACATGCAATTTTAGCATTTTCTTATTACCTTGACTTATTACTTTGCCTTCAATGTTTGTTTTCAATGTATTTTTGTTTGATGAAAATATTGTGGAAGAGGGAGGTGGTGTGATTTGTACCAGTCCTCTAATCCCAAAGTCTAGCTGGGATCCTGAATGCCCAGCATGGGTGAGGGCTCAACCCTGCCAGCATTTGTGGTCACTTTTTATGAGGACAGTACTGAGCAGCCACAGATTTAAATGAGAAACCTGACACAGTAGAACATGTCCATCATTATAAGAATAGTTGGAGTAAGGTAAGTAGAGCAAGAAAAATTCAACATTTCAAAGACCAAAAGATGTCCTACAGTTGATGGAATCAAGGCAGCCTTCACTAAGGACAAGGTCTGTAAACACTGTAATTGAAAATGGAGCATTTCATAAATGAAAAAAAAAACCCTTCTCAAAGACAGTGTGCTGTTCCTCCAAGCTTTGAGATGCATGGCATGGTCCCACACAAGGCCATAGCCTCCCTGCTCACCAGCAGCATCCTCCTTCACTGCCAACCCCAGATGGTCAAATCTTATTCCCTTAGTCACCCTTCTAAGTGTAAGAGGCAAGTCACAAATCTTCTATTTTTTTTCACAGCCTAGGTCTCGGGTTAATTTTCCTGCCACAATCATTTCTTCTGAAGTACCTTCACATCCTAGGACCTTTCATGTACTTAGATACCAAGTTCTGTAACAACAGAGCCAGTTCCAAATGGTCCTAGCCTATTTTATGAGATACTGAGTTGCTTTTCAGACACAATAGACCAAAGTAAAAGTCATGTGGTAGAAATACACTTATTGGAGAGAACTTTGACCTCCAGATGCACTTGGAACCAAAGTCACACCCACCCCACATGGGCCCAAAGAACCAAACATGACCAGAACTTGAATACCATAAACCTTTCAGAAGCAAGGGTCTATTGTCCAGAAAGATCTAGTGCTGATGTCCCTCTGCCACCAGCTCTTTTGTACATGTTTCCTGGAACCCTAATAAACCCTTGGCCTGGCCCAGCAAGCAAGATAGATTTGTGGCCCATCAGGTCTCCCAGCTCCTTGGTTGGCACCTTCTCAATCATAAACCCTTCCTTACTCCAAACTCTGAAATTTTTAGTGTTGTCTTTTTGAAGCATCAGGCACATGCACCTAGGTTTTGGTAACAGTTTCAGTTGCAGTGGAAAGCACCTAAGGAATTTCTTGTGAGAACTGGCCTCTGGATTGGCAGCATGGTCCTTGCCTAAACAAGTTATATGAATATGATTTCTTCAACAGATCTTAATCAGCACAGCTTCTTTTTTGTCCATCAGGGCAAGAGAAGCCAAAATGTCGTCATGTGAGGAGTGATGGGTCCTAGTTAGGCAAAGGAGCAAATAGTTTAACTTGCTGAACAATTTCCAGAGCTACTGAGGAATATGCCTAAATTACCAAATCATGAAGGTGCAAAGAATGAGCATTTCAGGTAGCAGGCACCCAAAAGTAAACACTTGAGCAAAAGTCACTTTCAGGAACTATTCCCATCCTGAGTAGTCTTAGGAGAACTGAATTGAAAGCCCAGTTTTGGAAGTCTTCTACTTTTAGGGAACAAAAGGAATAGACAGCTATGAATTCTGCAATGGAAAATGTCTGTGATGAGGCTGAAGAGATTGAACTGGGGAGTGCCCATGATATGAGGACATGGGACATAGTCACCAGATTGCCTAGATTGACCTGCATTTTCAGTCATGTTTTGCAGGGCCAGGCACACAAGCAGTGTTCAGCACATGTCAGTTGATCATGGCAATGGCCCAAAGTGGTCAAAATATATTCCCCCAAATATCACAGAGCATATTGTGCATAATCTTAATGTATTCCATCACATGGTTACATAACAGTCTAGCATCTGCTCATCACTGAACTGTGAGCTATCACAGATCTGGATATCCTGTTACACCTTTGCACGTCACAGTCCAGCACTATGCTCAAAAGGAACTCTGAACTGACCCCATAGATTCAGCTTTCCCACCAAAAAAGGTATTAATCCAGTGTCTTACACAGTGTCTGCTAAATTTCCACTCCATGTTGCAAATAAAGGAACTGAAGCTTGGAGAAAGACAGGGATCAGGTTTGTCCCTGAGGGAGAGATCTGGTGAAAGTTTCCATCTCCAGGCCAGGTTGATCAAAAACTACCAAAATGATGTGATAAAAACCAATCTGGGAAAACTTTTTTTAAAAAGTCAAAACAGTTGCTTGGAACAATAGATTGTCTGTGGAGAGATATCCCAGTTATGGTGGGCCTGATAAACAACAATAATAATTATTATTGAAAAACACAGGGGTACTCCACATGCTCATTAGTCAAAGATGTAGACTTGTAAACACACTATGGGAAATCAGGAGCAGATTTCCCTAAAGAAAAGTTCAATATTTTCCTTTGACCCTGCTCTTACTATTCTTACGTGGTTCCTGAGACAATGACTCAGTCCTAGCACATCTCTGGGGGTGTGGCTTTCCAACATCTTTATTGAAAGCACCACCTGGAAGAAGTGATTACCTAATGATTTGCCAAAAGGGAGGGCTGCAGAGGATTTGGCATTTCTGAATTTCAACTGTTTTCTGTCATCGTACAGAAAAAAACTAATCATTTTTTTCCAGCAAGCCACCCGCTCTGTCTCCTGCACAGACTATTATGAAATTGCCAAAGACCACACACTTGGCTTTCTCTGTTTTCACAGTTTTTAAAGCCATCATCAAAGGCAAAAGGAGCATGAGACAAGAATTTCTTTCCAGCATAGCATCTGAAGTGGAATTCCATTGGTAGAATGCTATTCTCTTTTGGCAACTTTCCATTAATTCCATGTTCTTATTAAGTGTTTATCAGTTTGCTTAAATAAAAGGGAGACAAAAAAAACCGTCAAATCTTGTCCAGTTGGGAAAGTGCCATGCAGCCCTTACAGTCATGCTATTGAATATTCTGAAAATGAATTTTAAACACAAAAATTTAGTTCACAATATAAAAGTTCAATTTATGATAACATTTATCTCTACATTAATAAGGAATTTGCAAACAAAGATGATTATCCAGGTCTTTGAAGATGTGCTCCATGAATCAATCCAGCTACATATTCCTGATACAAGACAGTTGGTTTAAACAGACTTGGCTCAATGTGAGATTTTTTATGTGAAATTATGTTGATAGAATTTTGAAATGCACACCATCTGAGTCATAGGCACTGGCTCAGAAGTAGGAATTTCACACAAACATTTTAAGAGGCAGATCAATGATGTAAAGTTTGTTTTCAAAAGAGAATAAAATAAACATTTTAGTTCCAAAACCAACCTGACCCAAGGGGCAGAAAAGAACATGTCATTGGTCTCAAAGCTTTGGAAAGTAATTGTTGTTCCTCAATTAATCACGAGAACCCTCCTAGATCATGTCCACTATTCTCCACCCTCACAGAGATCAGTTTTCTACCTTCCCATCTCCCCACAACATGGATTCTGACAGCTGACAATCCATTCCTCCGGGTTTCAAAGTGTGACTCAACCTGCCTTGTCACCCTTTAGCAATGCTTTTTACCACCTCCCTGGCCTAACCTTGTCCTGTCTTCCTTTCTGTTAACATCCAAATAGATCTCCCTCACATACACACTTTTAGATTGATACATATGAGATAGCATTAGGGGTTTTGTTTTTTTTTTCAGCTTATATTTTAATGGTTCACAAAATTAGTGCCTGTTACAAATAACAGCATTTTAACCCTTCAAGGTAGTTTATGATGACAGCAGGTACCTTTGCTTCTCTTATTCCCACCACCTAGATTTTCCACTCTCTCTCTGATTTTATGGGCCTAATACATTCTTCCATACTTAAGTCAAGCATCATCCCTACTATAACACCTTTTCTGCTTCTCCTGTTGCCTGTAATTTCCACTTATCACTGTTTCTAGTCTACCTGGTAGTTGTTATAAATTATGATTTATTATATACTCGCTTTTTATTACTCTTGAATTTCATATGTGTAACTTGGTCTCCCTCACAGATATCTCAGGCAATCTGAGGATAGGATTATTCTTGTATGAT
The DNA here is from genome assembly GCA_004024845.1 of Tonatia bakeri. Lineage (NCBI taxonomy): Eukaryota > Metazoa > Chordata > Mammalia > Chiroptera > Phyllostomidae > Tonatia > Tonatia bakeri. Next base: position 41,667 of record PVIA01003306.1, read on the forward strand.
ATTCCCTATAAGACCTGATAACAAAGTATCACTTAATAAGTAGTGATGGAAGACACACTTCAGATTTTGGTGGAGATTGTGGCTGAAGTGGTAATATAGTCATATAGCTAATCTCTAAAGTATTACCTCAACAAGTATTGAGTTTCATTTTATATTTTTATTTAAATTATTTTATTGTTGTTCTATTACAGCTGTCTGTATTTTCTCTCCACCCCCTCCAAACCCACCTCTCTCCATTGCTTCCACCCTCCCCCTTGGTTTTATTCATGTGTCCTTTATAGTAGTTCCTAAAAACCTTTCTCCCCACTGTCCTCTCCCCACTCACCTCTGGCTATTGTTAGATTGTTCTTAATAGTGAAATAAGCCAGTAGGTGAGGGAAAAATACCATATGATCTCACCTTTAACTGGAACATAATCAACAAAAGAAAAAAGCAACAAAATATAATCAGAGTCATTTTATTTTAAGACTTATAGCTCTCATTTTGAATCATTCATGTTGTATTGGGGTAGGGGAGTAAGAGAGCAAAGAGACTGTAAAGAATTTGAGATAAAAGTGCCCTGTGGCACAAAACAACAGCACCAAATATTGCTGTGTGTTGAAGTAACCTGGGTCATTTATTAGAAATAAAATTAAAAGTCTTAAGACTCACCCCAAAACTACTTAAAAGATACCTCCCAAACAGGATCAGGTACTTATCTCTATTTTAACAAGCTCCCTAATGTTTCTGAACGGGGAGCTTGGTTCAAGTCAGTGAGTTGGCATTTGGAAATCCCTTATATAAACACTGGCTTCAAATCTAGGTTTTGGAATAACAAGTCGTATGATTTAAGAGATGTTGTTTAAACTTTCTGATCTTCATTCACTCATCTGTGAAACTGAAAAAAATAAATCCAATTGCAGTGAGGACATGACTCTGCTCTTCCTTCTGTCCCCTAATTTGGCTTTGTCCTCTGACCTGGGAATATAGAGTTATTTCTTTACTATAGGGTGTGTCAGTTGTCTCAGTGCCAGTCCTCCTAGAGAAAGAAGATGCTAAGATCAGAAGTGGGATCTTCAAGGGAAGCTTTATTCTGGAAGGCAATCTCAAACTTTCTCTTGGGCCCCAGAGTCTAGATATGATCTGACATGATACTAGATAGAGGGTCAGAGGGATGAACTGACCTCTACCACAGGAGATAGGCCTGGAGCTCCACCATAAGACTTCCTACAGAGGATCCTATAAGAGGTGGTGATGTCTGAGGGTTTGAGAACCACATCTGGTAACAAGTTATACACCATTCATTGCATTCTGGAAATTTCATGTAAAAATTTTTTAATTCTTTTATTGTCGTTCAAGTACAGTTGTCTGCATTTATCCCCTTCCATTCCCCCTTACACTAGTCATCACCATGTACTTCCCCTGACTCCACCCACCCCTTGGTTTTGTCCATGAGTCCCTCTTAGTTGTTCTTGAAAACCCTGCCCTCCTTTCCCCCCATTAACCCCTCTCAACTGCTCTCTGGTTACTGTCAGATTGTTTTTAATTTCAATGTTTCTGGTTATTTTTTGCTTGCTAGTTTGTTTTGCTGTTTAGTTCCCACTGAAAGGTGAGATCACATAGTATTTGTCTTTCACTGACTGGCTTATTTCACTTAGAATAAAGCTCTCCAGTTCCATCCATGCAGTTGAGAAGGGTAAGAGCTCCTTTTTTCTTTCTGCTGCGTAGTATTCCATTGTGTAAATGTACCATATGTTTTTGATCCATTCATTTACCGATGGGCACTTAGGTTGTTTCCAGTACTTGGCTATTGTAAATTGTACTGCTATGAACGTTGGGGTGCTTAGGTCGTTATGGATTGGTGTTTCAGAGTTATTAGGATACAATCCCAGCAGTGGGATTGCCAGGTCAAAAGGCAGCTCCATTTTTACTTTTCTAAAAATGCCATACAGTTTTCCACAGTAGCTACACGAGTCTGCATTCCCACCAACAGGAGAAATCCAGGTTTCCTTTTTCTCTGCATCCTATCCAACAGTTGTTGTTTCTTCATTTGTTTATGATGGCGATTCTCACTGGTGTGAAGTGGTATCTCATCTGGTTTTAATTTGCATCTCTCTGATGGCTAGTGATGCTGACCATCTTTTCATATATCTGTGGCCTTCTGTATGTCCTCCTTGGAGAAGTGTCTGTTCAGGACTTTTGCCCATTTTTTAATTGCATTGTTTGTCTTTCTGGAGTGGACTTGTGTGAATTCTTTAAATATTTTAGAGATCCAACCCTTGTCTGAGATATCATTGGTAAATATGTTTTCCTATTTAGTTGGCTCTTTTCTCATTTTAATGCTGTTTTCTTTAGCCAGGCAGAAGCTCTTTAATTTGATGAGGTCCCATTTGTTTATTTTTTCTGTTATGTCCCTCCTCTAGAGGACATATCAATAAAAATATTACTGTGTAGTGTTAATTTTTCTGATCCATGAACATGGTATATGTTTCCATTCATTTGTGTTTTCCTTGATTTCTTTCTTCAGTGTTGTGTAGTTTTCTGCATACAGGTATTTTATCTCCTTGGTTAGGTTTATTCCTAGGTATTTCATTTTTCTTGCTGCTATACTGAAAGGGATATTTTTCTTGATTTTTGCTTCTGCTGTTTCATTGTTGGTATGCAAAAACGCTTTTGATTTCTGAATATTGACTTTGTACCCCGCTGTTTTGCGAAATTCATTTACTAGGTTGAGCAGTTTTTGAGTAGAGTCTATAGGATTTTTTATTTACACTATCATGTCATCTGCAAAGAATGACAGTTTTGTTTCCTCCTTTTTAATATGAATGCCTTTTATTTCCTTTTCTTATTTGATTGCTGTGGCTAGGACTTTCAATACTATGTTGAATAGAAGTGGTGAAAGTGGACAATCTTGCCTTATTCCTGATCTTAGTAGGAAAGATTTTAGGTTTTGCCATTGAATATGATGTTAGCTGTCAGTCTCTCATATATGGCCTTTATTATGTTGAAGTATGCCCGCTCTATTCCCACTTTGCAGAGTTTTTTCCTCATAAATGGCTTTGCTCTATCTTATCAAATGCTTTCTCCACATCTATTGATATGATCATGTGATTTTTGTCTTTGTTTTGTTTATGTGATGTATAACTTTTATTGATTTGGGAATATTGTACCATCCTTGCATCACTGGGATGAACCCCATGTGGTCATGGTGTACAATCTTTCTAATGTATTGTTGGATGCAGTTTGCCAATATTTTGTTGAGGATTTTAGCATCTATGTTCATCAGCGATATTGGCCTGAAGTTTTCTTTCTTTGTTGTGTCTTTATCTGGTTTGGGGATTAGGATGCTGCTGGCTTCATAAAAAGAATTTGATAGTCTTCTATAATTTTGGATTATAGAAGACAATACATTAGACAATATTATACACCATGACCACATGGGGTTCATCCCAGTGATGCAAGGATGGTACAATATTCCCAAATCAATAAAAGTTATACATATTTGATAGTCTTCTATAATTTTGGATTATAGTCTTCTATAATCTTGGCTTTGGAGTAGTCTGTGAACGATAGGAGTTAGCTCTTCCTTAAATGCTTTGTAGAATTCTCCTGTGAACCATCTGATCCAGGGCTTTTGTTTCTCAGGAGTTTTTTTATTATTACTGCTTCAATTTCATCAACTGTTATTGGTCTGTTCAGGCTTTCTGCTTCTTCATTCAGTTTTAGAAAATTATATTTTTCTAGAAATTTGTCCATTTCACCTAGGTTGTCAAATTTCTTGGCATATAGTTCTGTGTAGTAAATTCATACAATCCTTTGTGTTTCTGTGGTATCAGTTGTAATCTCTCTTCTTTGGTTTCTGATTGTGTTTGTTTGGGTCCTCTTTCTTGATGAGTCTGCTTAAAGGCTTGTTGATTTTGTTAATTTCTTCAAAAAAACAGCTTCTGAATTCCTTGATCTATAGAATTGTGCTTTTATTTCCTTTTCTTATTTGATTGTCATTTAATTCTGCTCTGATTTTGGTTATTTCCTTCCTTCTACTTGTTCTGGGCTGTCTTTGTTGTTGTTCCTCGAGTTCTCGTAGGTGTAGAGTTAGGTTGTTTATTTGAAATGTTTCTATCTTTTTTAGGTAGGTCTATATCACTATGAACTTCTCTCAGGACTGCCTTTGCTGTGTCCCATAAGTTTTCAATGTTGGAGTTCATTTTCATTTGTTTCCAGAAATTTTTTTGATTTCTTCCTTGATCCCATTCATAACCCATTTATTGTTCAATAGCATGCTATTCAATCTCCATGAGTTTGAGTGTTTTGGTTTTTTTTCCTTGAGTTTGGTTTCTAGTTTCAGTTCATTGTGGTCAGAGAAAATGCTTGATATGATTTCAATTTTCTTGAATGATATTGAGGCTTGTTTTGTGTCCTATATGTGGTCTATCTTTGAAAATGTTCCATGTGCATTTGAGAAGAATGTATATTTTGCTTCTTTGTGATGAAAGGCTCTATATGTATATCAGTTAAGTCTGTTTGTTCTGAGTCATTGTTCAATGTAACAATACCTGTGTTGATATTTTGTTTGGAAGATGTATCCATTTTTGACAGTAGGGTGTTAAAATCCTGTAGTATAATTATGCTCTGTCAATATCTTTCTTGAAGTCCTCCAAGAGTTTTTTTTACATTTTGGGTGCTCCTGTGTTGGTTGCATATATATTTACAATGTTTATGTCTCCTTGATGGATTCTTCACTTGAGTATTATGAAGTGACCTTCTGGGTCTGTTTTTATGGGCTTTTATTGAAGTCTATTTTGTCTGATATAAGTATTGCTACCCTGACAACTTTTTCTTGTCCATTTGCTTGGAATGTTTGTTTACAGTCCTTCACTTACACTCTGTCTAGGTGTTTTGTTCTGAGGTGGGTCTCTTGTAGACACCATATGTGTGGGTCATGATTTCTTATCCACAGCTATTCTATGTATTTTGTTTGGTGTAGTTAATCCATTTGCATTAAAAGGTTAGTTTTGATAGGTACTTATTCATTGCCATTTTTTCATAGCTGTTTTCCTCTCTCTCTCTCTATCTCTCTATCTCTCTCTCTCTCTGCCCTGACCCTCTCTTTTTTTTTTCTTTTCTTAAAGCAGACCCTTTAGCATCTCCTGCAGAGCTAGTTTGGAGGAGGTGTCTTCTTTGAGGTTTCTTTTATCTGGGAAACTCCTTATTTGACCTTCCATTTTAATTGAGAGTGTTGCTTGTTAGAAGTGTCTTGGCTGCAGGCTTTTGGTTTTCCTTATTTGGAATATTCCTTGCCAATCTCTTCTGGTGTGGAGCATTTCCACTGAGAAGTCTTATCAGGGTTCCCTTGTATGTTACTTCCTGTTTCTTTCTTGTTGTCTTTAAGATTCTCTCTTTGTCTTGGAATATTGCCATTTTTATTATGATATGTCTTAAAGTGGGCCTCTTTGGATTCCAATTCATTAGGACCCTCTCTGCTTCCTGGATTTGTGTGACTTTTTCTCTCATGAAATTAGGGAAGTTTTCTATCATTACTTTTTCAAACAGGTTTTCTATCCCTTGCTCTTCTTCTCTTTCTTGTTTCTATATTATATGGAAATTATTACTTTTCATGTTATCCTGCAGTTCCCATAACACCTGTTCATTCTTTATGAGTCTTTTTTCTTTTTCTTGCTCTTTCTGGGTGTTTTTTTCTACCTTGTTTTACAGCTTACTGATTTGATCCTCAGCTTCACCTAGCCTGCTTTTGATCCCTTCTTCTGTGTTCTTCAATTCAGAGATTGTATTCTTCATTTCCTCTTGGCTCTTGTTGATAGTTTCTATTTCCTTTTTTATGTAATGTAGTTTCCAGTGAGTTCCTTGTAGTTTCCCTGTAGTGTTTGTTGGTTCTTAGTGAGCTCACTGAACTTCCTTATAACCACTGCTTTGAACTCAATATCTGATAATTGACTTTCTTCAATTTCATTTAACATTCTTTCTGAGGCTTCCTCCTTTCCTTTCAGTTTTTTTTTGTCTTCTCATTGTTTGTGAGACTCTTCTTGTTAATTGCTGTTTTGACTCTCTTGGTTTATGGTGTGAACTTCTGTGATAGGAGACTTGTGAGATTCAGTAGCACAGTTTCCTTGATCACCTGAGCTTGCTGGCCTTGGGCTGTCATTTATGTTGTCTTCCTGGATGTATTTGCATTTTTATTGTTGTGGGGTCTTTCTTTGGTGAATCCTTCCCTCCAGTCGGTTAGCTGATGGTCACTCAGCCCATCACATCCTGTATTCTGTTGTGCAGTTTGGATAGGTTGTGTTGAAGCTAGTTCCTCTGTGCATCCTAGTTTTTTAGTCTTGTCTCTCACTATTGTTCAGTTGTTTGTTCTGGATAATTTCTCCACCAAAAATATGGAACCCTTCATGTATTTGCTGTCATCCTTGTGCAGGGCCCATGGTAATATTCTCCTTTGCGTTCTAATTTTAGTATATGTGCTGCTGAAGTAAGCACAAATTTTACAAAATCTTGTCAAATATTACAACCTGGTCTGACTTGCACAGTAGGAAATAAAAAGTAGAAGAATATATATGTGTGTGTGTATGTATGTGTGTATGTGTGTGTGGCCTGAAAAGGTAAAAATGACTTAATGTTATCAGTCTCCTGAAAGGAAAGTAGAAAGGATTGTAATTATGATTTTTAGACTATATAAAGAGCCTTTTTTTTCTTTTACCACTAAAGTAAGTTTTCAACATATATTTGTTGAAAATGTCTCATGATTAAGCTTAACAATATATGATCCCACTGGTATCAGTTATGTACCTGCTAAGCAGCTGTAACAAAGACACTCAAAATAGATGGCTTAAACAAGGTGATAAAGCCCCAAGTAAGTAGTCCACAGATAACAGCACCAAAGCTATTAGTAAAAAGAAGAAAGAAAGAAAGAAAGAAAGAAAGAAAGAAAGAAAGAAAGAAAGGAAGGAAGGAAGGAAGGAAGGAAGGGAGGAAGAATCTGGGTCTTTAGCATCATCACTTCTACTTTAGTTCATCTGTCATTTCTACATTGAATCATTGTAGTAGGTGATATAGGAACCCAGACTATTTCTATGTTATTCCTCTGAATATTCTCAATATATGATGCTTCTTTAATCTGTTCAAAGATGGTTGCTTCAACTCCCACCATTCCAGCCCATGGGAAGAGACAAATAAGAAAGAGAAGGTGTACCCTTCTTGTTTGGAATCTACCCACATCACTTTTGCTTGCATCCGTTCAGTGAGATTCCAGACCCAGTGGCCAGACCAAGATGTAAGAAAAACTAGGAATTGTTTTTAGCTGGGAAGCCATGTGTCCAGCTAGAATTTCCAATATTATAGTCACAGAAGAAGTCAGATATTGGAAATCTAGAGTCATTTTTGCCATACCACCTCATGGAAGTTGATCAGTAAAATACCCTATACTGTTCTCTAATGAGCCTCTATGATCCATTGTGAAGCAGTGCATAAAAGGGTGTTTAGTACACAAGAGTAGAGCTCCTAGTGAGTTAAAGAATGAGATATAGAGGTTCTACCTAAATCAATAATTTCTTCTCCTAAACGTATGTACTTTGATCAACTAAGGACATGCTTACTTTCCAACATTTATTTGTTTCTCAGCAAAAACAACTATATACAAGCTATCAGGCCTATAACTAAACAGGTGAAAATATTTATTCCCTACCCTTGAGGAGTTTGCTTTAGTGAAAGGGACAGTTATGAGGAAAAGGCAGTAAAAGCAAAACCAAAGAATAAATGATATGGGACAATACAGTGGTAGAAGTGACTCAGCTTGGGTGAGTTGAGAGGGAGGTAAGAGAAGTTTTCACCAAGAGGAGAGACTGTTTTCCTATTAAGGACTGAAAATGGCAGGGATAGCTCAGGTAGGCAAAGACAAGGACAGTGACATTTGGTGTGACTAAGTTACAGGTGTGTGAAGGAGTGACAAGTGAGGAATGTGAAGTACTCAAGAAGTAGGCATGGTCAAATGCCTTCTATGCCCATTCAGGAACTGAACTGTTTTCTTCTGATCAGTAGGCAGTCAGTTTGGAGTACCAGTGAAGCCCATTGTGTTTCAGGAGGATCACTACTGTGACCATAAGAAATTGGTGGAATAGTCATAAGATATGTGTAGAAGCTCTTGCAGCTGTTACAATAGTCCACTGAGAGAGGACAGACAAAGTTGTGAGCCAAGGGAGATGCTGATGCTGGAGAAGGAGCAGGTAGAGTTACCTCAGATATGGATCCCTCTGTCCCTCCTTCCTCCATAATGTTTCTTGAGCATCTAGGATGTGATAACCTGATGCTCAGGACTGAGAATAGAAATAAGAAAATATATTATCTAGTTCCTCAAAGAGGTTATAGTCTAATAGTGACCTGAAGATGATCAGTTGTGACAGGAGGTGACTGAGCGGTAGCCATTCTTAGATAATACTGTGACAGGATGTGACTAAGCATAGCCATTCTTGGATAACAGTTATCTCAAGGTCGCACGCTAACGCCCACATTCTGCTTCTGCAAAGCCCGCTTCCCACCAGCGACTGCACTCTTCCCTTATCCTGCTTCTGCCTTTGCAGCAAGAATATAAGCAAGCCCCTGCCTGAGCCCAGAATTTGGAGACTGCATCCTCTGGGTCCGCATGCATGAATAAAACCCCACTTTGTAAACCCTGAAGCTGTCTGAGTTGCTTTTCTGTAACATTTTGGTTCCCTGACTGGGAAAAGACTCATGCGAGCAGGCTATTGCCTCCAGTGAAGGCAGCCGCAGGGCGGCTGGTGGGGCTTGGTGGTGAAAAGGAGGTGCGCACCCAGTGATTTCGGGTCCTGGACATCCCAGGCTCCGCGGGCATGGACCCTGGACCGTTCTTTGACCCAGGCTGGTGGGGTGTGAACTGGTGAAATCTGAGAAGACGCCTATCTGGTAAGTGCCCCAGGGACCAGTGCCCCAGACCAGGCCCGCCCTTGTGGTGGAAGGAGAGACTGATCACCTCTCAGGCCAGAAGGCCCAGGTAGGGTTCCCACTGTTTGGGTGGGTAGGAATGTGATAATCTCTGCATGTTTGTGTGAATGATTGTGTCTGTTGCTCCACTGGCAGAAGCTTACAGAGTGTGAGTGAGCCCTAACCTGCAGTTCCTCAGTCTGTCATACAGCATAAAGGCTAGGAGTTTAACCTGAATTCCACCCAGGCAGCCTTAGCTAAGACAGACCCAAGTCCTTCATGAGAGGAGAGGCCAGGTGGGCAACCCAAGAGTCCCTTCCCTTGTCTGTCAGCGCCAATTGGGAGAATTCATCATGGGGTGGGGGTGGGGGTTCTTCCACATTACTAGATTGCATGTATGGTGGGGATCAGACACCAAGCCATGTGAGTGCGCCACCATTTTGGGTAAAATGGAGGATGAGCCATGTGAGTGCCCCACCATAGAGGACTGAGTGTGCATGGTTGTTGCCATCTTGGACAACCCAGGAGGCATGTCTCTGCCATGAGACTGGATCTGGAAAGAGCAAGTCTCTGTATTTTGGTTCTGTTTCTGATCAGAAACCTGTATTTGAAGACCTGTTTAAGGTCGCCTGTAACCAGTTGGGGAGCATGCCTTTGCCACTTGGGACCCAGGAACGGTCATTTAGGGCTGATGAGTGGTTTCAGCCAGAGGCAAAGGGGGCATGTCTCTGCCAAGAGACTGGGCTTGAAGGAGCATGTCTCTGCAAAGCACCAATGGATGATGCATTGGTGCAAAAGAATGCCTCTACCTGTGTATTGTTCTGGAACTCTGTGTTTTGGATTTTGCTCTGTATCTAATCTGAAAAGGAAATTGAGGATTCCAGGAAGGTCTGTGGGAAACTGTAAAGATAAATGGAAAAGTGAAAGTTTTAGGAAGGAATTATGTGGTGTTAGTTAGTAATAGAAGGTATAAGGCATGGAAATGCAATCTTGCTGGATATCAGGTGTATGAAAGAAAGAATAGAGGGTTTGTGAATGTTGCAGAAGGTCTGTGGAAATGAAGGTTTTGAGAAGCCTGGTGGATATCAGAAGGGAAAGGATTTTCCTTCACACTTTGTATTTTTCTCCCTACCTGATTCCTCCAGAATTTGGCATTCTGAAGGAATGAGTGATGACATAAGGTTTCTTTGCATAAAATGAATAAGACCAGTAGCTAATAGTGGTTTTGTTAACCAAGATTTTGACTGAAATGTCATGCCTGAAGGAGGCATGTATGGGTTCTGGTCATTACCAGAAAGCCCTGAGGAACTGGGATTGACTTGTGAAGCTAGTATAAGTCCACAAGAGAAGCCTGGTACTTTGGTTGGTTGTATAGTTCATGGCAGTCTTTCCAGGGAAAGAACAAAGGTTGCTTTTCTGAAAGATGGCCAAAAAGGAACCTGTAGGCACAATGGAAGCCTGAAGGATTTGAGTGAAACAATTGGTACAGGCGAAGCCAGACGGCAGATGTGTGGCTCAGCTTCTGTGCCCTGAGGGGTGGACTGAGAAGTCAATCTAAAGGTTTCCTGTGTGAGTTCCAGTGAAGCGGAATTAAAGATTATAAGTGATCCAGGCTGCTCTTGGTGTGTTCATGCAAACGAACAGTCAACATTGACAGTGGGACTCAAAGTAGTCCCTTTAATAACAGTGAGGGTGATCTTAAGGAGAAAAATTGTGGTTCAAGGAAAATCACAATGCTCAGTATTGGACATCAGAATGGCACAGGTAACTGTCTTGAAAGTTTGTTTTCATTTGAAAGTTGAAACTGGGTTTGTAATATCACCAAAGATGTACAATTTACAGTATGGATGACATGTCAAATTGCCATTGCTAAATGTTATTGCAGGAAGGACCTTGCAACTGAATGTCTTCTCAAAAGACAGTCTCACATGCACAGAGACTGGTTTGGGGATTATTGTGTGAATTAACCTGTGTGTTCTTCTGTTTTCATAGGACATATGCCTATGACTTCATTACCTGAGAGATTGGATGCAATAAAGGCCTCACTTCAGGAGCCTATTTTTCATCATCGCCCCCTGAAACTCAATGGTTTGGCTGAACCAAGTGGTTGGGTTGGTGAACGGTTTGGGTGATCTGTGGGGTTCACTTTAGAACTGAATTTCCCTTTTATGTTTTGATGGCTTGGACAGAAAAAGTTCAGATATCTGAAAGGAGGGAAATCCTAATATATTTCCCTCAGCCTGAGTGAAGTATAATGGGCCACAAGAGTTTTGGATAGGTGTAGCATGCCTTGTACACCTTCCTCCAGATAAGCCATTATTTACTTAAGTTCCTGCCTTTGTCCTTTAGTGGTTATGATTTAATTGTGCCCTCCAACTCTTTCCAAATCTGTCATCTCCAGAATATGACCAGGATGCCAATGGTCCAGTAATGCCAGCCTTTGGACACCAAGCCTGAAACTTCCTGGTGACAGCCAACTGACCAGGATTCTGTAAGGTCCTTTCCCTTACAGGAAGGACTCCCTCTGTGCTGCACCCCTCCTCCCTTTCAGGGCACCCCTGACCCATGGGCAGGTAGGATGATGTCCATGTCCAGCTGGAAGTAGTTACAAGAAGATAAGACCTTCATCCATTGTCCTTTAAAAGAATTTAAAGTGAGTGTATATCTGAAAGGAGGGATCATTACAGCGTGCAACCAAGAGGGGAGACCCCAAATGGGCATTTAAAATGGGGTCCAGAACACAAGGTGTCCAAGAGATTTTAAGATGTCTTCACTCCTTCCCCCACAGGTGTGAGTTGGGGGAAGGGACACACAGAGCAAGAACATGCAGGACTGTTTTGTACAGCAACAGCTTTACAGCTAATACATGACATAGTCATTTAACATACCTATAGCCTTCGGCTGGTCACTTAGATATGCTGAATAGCTGTGGCCATGCTCTGGGCCAGGGGGATGGAAAGGGACTCCCCCTCCCCACCCAAGATATGACTTGGGGGCAGGTCCCCCAAGTTACAGCACCTGCATGGGAGATCAGAGAAGATTGGCTCCATGACATGAGGCCACACCTGCCCAGACCCATGATGGCAACCGGACAGGGGCAGGTACCGGCCAGTCCAGGATCTGTGGGCCATCAATGAAGCAGTCGTCACCCTCTACCCAGTTGTCCCAAACCCGTACACCCACCTGAGCCAGCTTTCCCCAACAGCAATGTAGTTCACCTGCCTTGATCTGAAGGATGCCTTTTTCTGCATTCCTGTGGCACCTTCCAGCCAACCCATTTTCACCTTCAAGTGGGAAGACCCGCACACTGCGGTCAAGACTCAATTGACCTGGACTAGACTGCCTCAGGGGTTAAAGAACTCCCCAACCTTATTTGGTGAAGCCCTAGCAAGAGACCTGAAGCCCCTCGCCGAGGGGGAGCCAGACCTGATGATTCTGCCGTACATGGACGACCTCCTCCTGGCTGCCCCATCCTGGGAATGGTGCTGGGAGGGAACGCACATGCTGTTGAAGCACCTGACCAAATTAGGGTATTGGGTGTCCTAGTAGAAGGCACAGGTCTGCCAGAAACAAGTAAAATACTTAGGGTTCCTCATCTCATGAGGGAAGAGGGCCCTGAGCACTGAGAGGAAGGCTGTCATAGCCTGATTCCCCGCTCCCCCGCCCCCCCGCACTTGATGGGAATTGCGGGAATTTCTCAAAGTGGCCAGTTTTTGCTGCATATGGTACCAGGATTCACCTCCATGGTAAGGCCCCTCTACCAGGCTTTGAAGGGTCTGGATACCAAGCCCCTAAAATGGGGAGAAAATGAAGAGAAGTTCCTCTAAGATATCAAGGGGCACCTCAGTGATGTTCCTGCCCTTGGATTGCCAGATCCGGGGCAGTCTTTTGATCTGTACACCCACAGGAGAAATAAGGTAGCCCTGGGGGTTCTGACCCAGCCTGTTGGACCATGGCAACACCCGGCGGCTTACCTGTCTAAGCAGTTGGACCATGTCACCACTGGCTGGCCGTCCTGTCTGAGGGCAGTCGCTGCTGCTGTGACCCTCTTGCAAGAGGCGGACAAGTTAACTCTAGGCCAAGAAATCAATCTCCATGTTCTGCACACGGTGAGCAGTCTCCTTACCAGGCAGGGACATAAGTGGCTGTCAAACCCTCGACTGACTCAGTACCAGGGCATTCTCCAAGGGAAACCGAGAGTACAGCTTAAGACCATGAAATGAGTCAATCCGGCCACCTACTTATCGGCAGAACTTGGGGAGCCGGACCATGACTGTCTTGAAGTAACTGAAGAAGTCCATACCAGCCAGCCGGACCTCCAGGACTAGCCCCTGGCCCGACCTGATGCCACCTACTACACAGATGGAAGCAGCTATATGGTTGAGGGCAGGAGAGTCACCAGGTACGCAGTAGTGGATGACTGCAGAATAATAGAGGCCAAAGCACTGCCAACAGGATGGTCAGCACATAGGGCTGAGCTATGGGGGCTAATAAGGGCCTTAGAGTTAAGCCAAGACAAAAGGGGCAACATTTACACAGACTCTAAGTATGCCTTTGCCACCATCCACATTCATGGTGCCATATACTGAGAGCGAGAGCTGTTGACAGCAGAAGGAAAAGAGATACTCTGGCTACTAGAAGCGGCATGTGTACCCACCGAGGTGGCCATCATGCACTGCAAAGGCTACTTGAAGCCTGATACTTCAGTTGCCTGAGGAAATCAGAAAGCAGACCAGGCTGCCAAAGTGGCAGCCCTTGGGGTAGATCAGGCAAAAATAACTGCTCCGCTTCTAGGCCCCCTCCTGGACATTCAAGTCAGCCCAGAGGACTATGTTCCTGCAGAAGTAGAGTGGGCATGCCAGGCCGGGTGTCAGAAGACCCCTGGAGGAGAGTGGAGGCTGCCAGACAGAAAAATATACATACCACAAGGGCAAGCTAGCAATCAAGTGAGGCAGTGCCATGCCTTCACCCATATGGGCAAGACCTCCCAAGAAAATCTGCTGAAGAGGTATTTCTATTTCCCCAACCTGGCAGCACTTTGTGCTTCTGCCTCAGCACAATGCATAACTGGTGCTCAGAATAACACTACCGGGCACCCGGAGATGAGACCGGAGATACAACACAGAGGCAGACAACCCTTTGAGGACCTACAAATAGATTTTACTGAAGTCAAGCCCAGCCAAGGGTTTAAATAGCTCCTGGTAATCGTGTGCACCTTCTCTGGATGGGTTGAAGCTTTCTCCCCCAAGACAGAGAAAAGCCGGGAATTCACCTGAGCCTTCCTGAGGGAGGTCATCCCAAGGTACGGATTGCCTATGACCATTGGAAGTGACAACAGGCCAGCCTTTGTCTTACAAATCGTCCAAGAAACAGCCAAGCTTCTGAACATTGCTTAGAAACTACACACGACCGAGGTGGGAAGATGGCAGCGTTGTTGGAGGAAGCGTAATCCCCTTTCCCTGTGCAAAGGAGAGAAACTCGCGGATCTGCGGAGGAACAGAGCAAAGTGTCTGTGATATCGCAACATTTATGAAAACAGAACATCAAAAATTATAGCAGACATTGAAAAACCAGACAGTAAGGAGACTGCTTCAGGATAATAAGGGCTCAGGGATCACCATGGGGACCAGGGAGGTTGCAGCCCCCAGGTCCAGTGCTCCCGGGTCTGCCTCAGGGCACCCGGGAGAACCTAGTCACCGCTCCCTCCCCTGACAACAAGGATTGAGCAGCACAGGGGGAAGTCTTATTGCTTGAAGGCACAGAGAGGGAAGTGAGACTGAGAGACAATCACACAGGGGCTATGAGCACCCAAGCATAGCTCTGGGAAGAGTGAGTGCCCCAGCCTGCACGACCAAGGGTGGCCTGGCCATGTGCCTGCACCCCCAATCCAGTGAGAGTGTGGTTCTGTGGAAGACCCACACCCCACAGCCCTGAACAAAGAAAGGGCATGGGCGTTCGCGGGTTTCTGAAGCCTGCGCTGGTGAACTCAGGGAAATGTGTGCCCCTTCAGGATTCCTGACTCTCACACTGTGAACCCAGAAAAGATGTGGCACTTCTCGGGTTCCTGGAGCCTGCAGCAGGGAAGTTGGGGGAAGGGTACAATTCCTCTTGATCCCCAGAGCTTACACCATGAACCCGGAAAAGATGCGGGCACTCTGCGGGGTCCCAGTGCCCAGGAGACCATGGCAGTGAGCTCTGGACAGCATGCTTGGGAGGGCCCATACCCATACCCAGGGTCCTGTGCGAAGGCATCAGATCAGTTCCGGGGACTGTGCCTGCTAGCCCTGGAGACAGTATGCGAGAGATTGAATGAGTTCTGACTGGGAAGAGTAAAAGGCATTCCAATCACCCCTCAGCCTGCTGAAGCCAACAAAACCAGAAAAACTGGTTTGGCCAGTTAAAAACCAACAGGAGGGTTTTTTGTTTTGTTCCGTTTTGGTTTTTTGGCTGTTGCTATTGTATGATTATTTCACTTTATCTTGTTTTTTAAGTAACTTTTTATTTTTTAAATCTTATTTTTATATCTCTCAATTCCTTATGTTTCTCTTCCTTTCATCCTAGTCTTATTCCTTCCACTCCAAATATTTCTCTCCTGCATTCCATCTTCTGCTTTCTTTTTTTTTCCCTCTTTCTTTTTGAGCCTGCAAGTTACTGCAAGTTTGTATTATCTTTTTCTCACTTTTCTGACATTTTTATTTTAATAGTATTTTGGTATTCTTTTTCTTTCTGTATAACCTTCTTTGCTTAGTTGGTTATGCTGTCATTTGATAGGTTTTCCCTGTTATCTCATTCACAGTGTGTTGATAATTTTCTGTCCTTCACTTGGGTTCCATTAGTACAACACTCAAGGTTCTATACTCCTTATTCTTGTTATCTAGATCTCATAGATTCTTCCACAAGACTGTTGCTTTAATATTACTGTAAATAAGACCTATTTCATACAATTGTAAATACTACTCAACACCCCTCCCAGATATCAGCCCAGTACTCAATTTCCTGAACTCTATTATTGTGGGGGTTGTCTATATTCTTTTACACACTACTCCTATTTACTATTCTTTATTCCCACGCATCTCAGAATCTGACCTCCCATAGCCTCACAGCTTTCTAGATCAAACTAACAATCCTTTCCTCTCCAATAAGAGTCTTATCTTCTTTCCATACTTTCTAAAAAGTGGCTAGTGAGGTGGAAGATCACAGTTAACAGTATATGTAGCCAAAGGATCTTCCATCTCTTCTCTACTGGCTGCTCTGTAAATATCATAGAATACTATCTTGCTGTCTTAAACCATTTTGCCTTACTCCTCCAACTGGTCACAAAAAAGAGTAAGGGGAAGCTCTAAACACCAGGATACCCGGAGGAGACTGCACCGCTGAATATCACAAGTACTCTACCACAGAAGTTCTCACTGTGAACACAGGGAACCAGAACAGATCAATTTAACAAACACAGGCTAACAGGAAGAGTCTCATGAACAATGAGAAGACAAAGAAACAATCCACAAATGAAGGGAAAAAAGGAAGCCACAGACAGAATGCTAAATGAAAAGAATGCCTCTGTTAGAGACAACTCAACTATCAGATATTGAATTCAAAACAATGATTATAAAGAAGCTCAATGAGCTCACAATGAGCTACCAGAAACTAAAGGGAAGCTACAACAATCTCACTGCAAACTATATCAACATGAAAAGTAAATAGAAACTATCAACAAGGGCTAAGAGGAAATGAAGAATACAATTTCTGAACTGAAGAACACAGTAGAAGGAATGAAAAGAAGGATTGATGAAGCAGAAGACTGGATCAGCAAATTGAAGGACAAAGTAGAAAAAAACACCCAGAAAAGAGCAAGAAAAGGAAAACAGGCTCAGAAAGAATGAAGAGGGATTAAGATAAATGCAAGACCATATGAAACATAATAATATCCATATAATAGGGATACCAGAAGGAGAAGAAGAAGAGCAAGGGATGGAAAACCTACTTGAAAAGTAATGATGGAAAACTTCCCTAATTTGATGACAGAAAATCACACAAATCAAGGAAGCAGAGAGGGTCCTAATGAATTGGAATCCAAAGAGGTCCACTTCAAGACACATCATAATAAAAATGGCAAAATTTCAAGACAAAGAAAGAATATTAAAGGCAGCAAGGGAGTATAGGAAGTAACATACAAGGGAGCCCCAATAAGGCTAACGACTGACTTCTCAATGGAAATACTCCAGGCCAGAAAAGAATGGCAAGAAATATTCCAAGTAATGAGAACCAGAGGTCTGCAACCAAGGCTACTTGACCCAGGAAGGCTCTCAATCAAGATAAAAGTCCAAATAAAAAGCTTCCCAGACAAAAGGAGTCGAAAAAAATACATCTCCACCAAACCAGCTCTGCAAGAGTTGCTAAAGGGACTGCTTTAAGAAAAGGAAGGGAAATAGAGAAAGAAAAAAGGAACACACGTACAAAAATGGCAATGAATAAGTACCTATCAATAATAACCTTAAATGTAAATGGATTAAATGCTCCAATCAAAAGACATAGAATAGCTGAATGGATAAGAAAACATGACTCACACATATGCTGCCTATAAGAGACCCACCTCAGGATAAAAGATATGCACAGGCTGAAAGTGAAGGGTTGGAAACAAATTTTCCAAGCAAACAGACAGGAAGAAAAAGCCAGGGTAGCAATACTGATATCAGACAAAATAAGCTTCCAAAAAAGGGCCATAAATAGAGACCCAGAAGGTCACTTCATAAAACTCAAGGGAAGAATCCACCAAGAAGACATAAATATTATAAATATATATGCACCCAACATAGGTGCACCCAAATACATAAAGAAAATCTTAGAGAACTTCACGAAAGATATTGACAGCAACACAATTATAATCGGGGATTTTAACACCCCACTGTCAAAAATGGACAGATCTTCAAAACAAAATATCAATGAAGATATGGTGGCATGGAACAATACTCTAGATGAAATGGATTTAACTGATATATACAGAGCTCTCTATCCCAAAGAAGGTAAATACACATTCTTTTCAAATGTACACAGAATATTCTCAAAGATATACCACATGATAGGACACAAAACAAGCCTCAACATCATTCAAGAAAATTGAAATCATAGCAAGCATTTTCTCTAACCACAAGGAACTGAAACTAGAAACCAACCCCAAAGAAAAAAATCCAAAACACTCAAAATCATTGAGACTAAATAGCATGCTATTAAACAATAAATAGAGCAAGAATGAAATAAGGGAAGAAATAAAAAATTTTCTGGAAACAAATGAAAATGAACTCACAACAATCCAAAACTTATGGGACACAGTGAAGGCAGTCCTGAGAGGGAAGTTCATACCGATACAGGCATACCTAAAAAAGATAGAAATATTTCAAACAAACACCCTAACCCTACATCTACAAGAACTCGAGGAACAACAACAAAGACAGCCCAGAGCAAGTAGAAGAAAGGAAATAACCAAGATCAGAGAAGAATTAAATGACATAGAGACTAGAAGCACAATTGTAAGGATCAATGAATCCAGAAGCTGGTTCTTCGAAAAGATAAAGAACATCAACAAGCCTTTAAGCATACTCATCAAGAAAAAAAGAGAGAAGACCCAAATAAACACAATCAGAAATGAAAGAGGAGAGATTACAATTGATACCACAGAAATACAAAGGACTGTAAGAAATTACTACGAAGAACTGTA
This sequence comes from Tonatia bakeri, assembly GCA_004024845.1. Lineage (NCBI taxonomy): Eukaryota > Metazoa > Chordata > Mammalia > Chiroptera > Phyllostomidae > Tonatia > Tonatia bakeri. The sequence goes on from PVIA01003306.1 coordinate 60,307, forward strand.
TGCCAAGAAATTGAAAACCTAGGGAAAATGGACAAACTTCTAGAAAAATATAATCTTCCAAAACTCAATGAAAAAGAAGTAGAACGCCTGAACAGAACAATAACAGGTGATGAAATTGAAGCAGTAATCAAAAAACTCCTGACACACAAAATCCCTGGACTAGATGGTTTCACAGGAGAATTCTACAAAGCATTTAAGAAAGAGCTAACCCCTATCCTTTACAGAGTATTCAAAAAAATACAAAATTAAGGAAGACTCCCAAACTCTTTTTATGAGCCAACATCATCCTTATTCCAAAACAAGATAAAGACACAACAAAGAAAGAAAACTTCAGACCAATATCACTGATGAACATTGATGCTAACATCCTCAACAAAATACTGGTAAACTGCATCCAACAATACATTAAAAAGATCCTCAACAAAATACTGCTAAACTGCATCCAACAATACATTAAAAAGATCATACACTATTACCAAGTGGAATTCATTCCAGGGATGCAAGGATGGTACAATATTCGCAAATCAGCAAATGTAATACATCACATAAACAAAAGCAAAGACAAAAACCACATGATCATATCAATAGATTCAGAAAAAGCATTTGATAAGGTACAGCACCAATTTATGATAAAAACATTCAGCAAAGTGGGAATAGAGGGAACATTCCTCAACATAATAAAGGACATATATGAGAGACCTACAGGCAACATCATACTCAATGGGTGAAAATTAAAATCTTTTCCACTAAGATCAAGAACAAGACAAGGCTGTCCACTTTCACCACTTATATTTAATATAGTACTGGAAGTTTTAGCCACAGCAATCAGATAAGAAAAAGAAATAAAAGGCATCCAAATCAGAAAGGAGGAAACAAAACTGTCATTGTTTGCAGATAACATGATAATGTACATAGAAAATCCTATAGACTCAGGCAAAAAGCTGAATGACCTAATAAATGAATTTGGAAAAACAGTGGGATACAAAGTCAATATCCAGAAACCAAAGGCATTTCTGTACACCACCAATGAAAAAGCAGAAGCAGAAATCAAGAAAAAAAATCCCATTTGAAATACCAAAAAGAAAAATAAAATACCTAGGAATAAACCTAACCAAAGAGGTAAAAGACCTGTATTCAGAAAATGACATAACCCTGAGGAAAGAAATCAAGGAAGACACATACAAATGGAAACATATACCGTGTTCATGGATTGGAAGAATTAATATCATCAAAATGTTCACACTACCCAAAGCAATTTACACATTCAATGCAATACCTATTAAAGTACCAACAGTTTATTTCATAGACATAGAACAAACACTTCAAAAATTTATATGGAACCACAAATGACCCTGAATAGCTGCTGTGATTTTGAGAAAGAAGAGCAAATAGGAGGGATCATGATACCTAACACTAAACTATACTATAATCTGTAATCAAAACAGCCTGGTACTGGCATAAAAACAGGCACATGGACCAATGGAACAGAACAGAGAGCCCAGAAACAAACACAAGTCTCTATGGTAAATTAATATTTGACAAAGAGGGCTGCAACATAAAATGGAGTAAAAATAGCCTCTTCGACAAATAGTGTTGGGAAAACTGGACAGCTACCTGCAAAAAAATGAAACTAGAGCACCAACTTACATCTTATACAGAAATAAATTCAAGTGAATAAAAGACTTAAATATAAACTATGACACCATTAAAGTACTAGAGGAGAATGTAGGTAGGAAAATCTCAGATATTTCACACAGAAACTTCTTCACTGACATGTCCCCTAGAGCAAGGGACATAAAGAAAAGAATAGACAAATGGGACCTCATCAAAATAAAAAGCTTCTGCACAACTAAACAGTATCAAAATAAAAACAGAACCAACAGTATGGGAAAACACATTTGCCAATGATACCTCAGACAAGGGCTTAATCTCCAAAATATATAAAGAACTTACATGACTCCACTCTAAGAAGACAAGCAACCCAATTAAAAAATGGGCAAAGGACCTGAATAGACACTTCTGCAAGGAGGACATACAGAAGATCCAAAGATACATGAGAAGATGTTCAATATCGGTAGCTAACAGAGAGATGCAAATTAAAACCACAATGAGATACCACTTCACACCAGTCAGAATGGCCTTCATAAACAAAGCAATGAACAACAAGTGTTGGAGAGGTTGTGGAGAAAAGGGGACCCTAGTGCACTGTTGGTGGAACTGCAGACTGGTACAACCACTATGGAAAACAGTATGGAACTTCCTCAGAAAACTAAAAATGGTTCTGCCTTTATACCCAGCAATTCCACTGCTGGGACTATATCCTAAGAACCCTGAAACACCAGTCCAAAAGAACCTGTGCACCCCAATGTTCATAGCAGTACAATTTACAATAGCTAAGTTCTGGAAGCTACCTAGATGCCCATAAGTAAATGAATGGATAAAAACTATAGGGTATATTTACACGATGGAATATTATGCAGCAGAAAGAAAGAAGGAGCTTTTACCCTTTGTGACAGCATGGATGGAACTGGAGAGCATTATGCTAAGTGAAATAAGCCAGGCAGTAAAAGACAAATACCATATGTTCTCATCTCTAAGTGGAACCTAACCAACAAAACAAACAGGCAAGCAAAATATAACCAGGGACATTGAAAATAAGAATAAACAGACATTTACCAGAGGGGAAATGGGAGAGGATAATGGTGGGGGCAAAGAATGTGTTGTTTTCTGGAACTACTATAAAGGACACAGACAAAATCAAGGGGGTGTGGAATCAGCGGAGAGTGGTGTGGATGGCTGGGGTGGAGGCAAGCAGTGGGAGAAAAGGCAGACAACTGTATTTGAACAACAATAAAATTTTTTAAAAGGAAAAGAAAAATAAAACTCGTTATAAAGACTTTCCACCTATACTATCTCATTAAGTTTTCCTAACAACAACAAAAAGAAAAAGAAATTAAATTAAAGGGAAGATTGACTGGAAGGGAAAGAGAGAGGAATTTCTGTTTTTCTCTACCAAGGTCCTTAAAAAGCAACATCAAAAGGCTAAGACTAATACATGCTTTGAGTTGCATGAACATGTTGTTGGCCATGGGGTTAAACTAAGTTTGCTGTATTTAAAACCACAAAAAGGGAGGTTGAAGTAAAAGGATGTGTAAAGAAATAGTAAGAGGCCACTTAACAGGTTTATTCAACTCTCAGATTGGCCAGTCATTTCCCAAAAGATTCAAGAGACATGACTGAAATAAGAGGCCGACAAAAATCACAAGTGGACAGCAAAAATTTTCAGGAAACTCATAGATACTCACATTTTATAAACAATAATAATCATTGTAAAAAATAAGGAATGGATAAGGTAATATTTAATTGGTGAAAATTTAAAAATACAAGGACTTACTAGGAGGACGTAACAGTTGACCAAGGAGAAGTTACATAAATGGTATTTACATTTGTCAATGTTCATCTTAAATTAAGGAAATATTGTGAACATATTTATCTAAGTTTGAAATAGACCTCTGGCAAGTGTCATTTCAAGTTCTTGTAGATGAAAGTAATAAAAATTGGGTAGATTTTTATATTAGTCAAGGTAGTCTACATGCTATATCAACAACCCTCAAAGAGCAGTGGTTTATTTCTTCTTCATACCACAGTCCAGTGTGAAAGGATTTTGATTAGTAATCAAAGCTCCATCGATCTTGTGGCTGTGCCTCCACTAAGTCTCCAGGGTCTTTTCATCAAAGACAGTGGCCAAGAGATAGAGAGGATTCTGCTAGAGGGACTTTTATGCCTCTTCCTGGAAGTAGCTCATCACTGCCATTTTCAATGCATAGACCATAATCTAGTCTCACTGACATATCCAGCTGAAAAGGATGCTAGGAAATGAGGTCTAGCAAAAGAAGCCAAGGAAAGCATGGATATCATTAATAACAATGAGTACTAGTCATCTTTGCCACAATGGAAGTATAGTGATGACTATATCCACAATGTTTTGATTAATAAATCTTATGTTTGATATTGCTTGGCTCTGTTACATCCAATATTTTTATAAACAATATAATCAGAAGCCTACAAGTGCTTCTATAATTTTCAGATGATACACGATTGAGGGAAAAAAGCTAATAAGCTAGGTCAATGCCTATGAAACCTGTTATACAAGATCAAATATTTTATGCTTTTTAGACCACTTAGTATCTACCCTGTACTCAACTCTGCCATTGTAGAACAAAAGCAGCCTCACCAATGAATAAACTAATGTGTGTGGCTCTGTTAAAAAATTATTTACAAAAAGAGGTGGCTGCCAAGATTTAGTCAACAGATTATATTTTGCCAACTTCTGGGCTAGGTGACAGAATCAGAATTCAAATAAAAAGTATAATGGATGCATTAAAAAAAAAAGCAAGATTATGTTTAGCCCAGTTACATTTAAAATTATTCATTTAGATTGAAAAGAAAAGTACTCCATGTGCAAGGTAATTATGTAGTGTTTGAGTAAAATACTATTACACAAACTGTGCTTTAAAAAAACCTCAAAAGGAGTTCACAGTGTGCTGTGGCTACATAAAGGTCAAGAATAGGGTAATATAGCCTGTTGTGTTCTCCTAGTGTACACCAACCAACTGCCAAGAATTGGTGAGTTTGTCAAGAAACCAGGTTGGATCCTTTGTCCACAAACCTTATTTATACCTCGGGAAAGGGAAAGTTCATGTAGCTTCACCCAATACACTGAAGAATTTTCAGAAAGTTAGAGTTGTACAATGACATCAAGGCTAGCCTTACTAAGTAAGCAGTGAGTTCCCTGGCCCTGAACTGGTTCAAATAGCCTGTGACCAGTCATCTTTCACAGTGGTATTTGGAGATTCTGGAATTGGATGAAAGGTTAGATTTGATGACATGAACCTTACCAACTCTACTCTACAGAATGTGTGAATATAAACTACAAAATAAGTGAACTTCAGCTACTACTTTCTTTCTTTTTTTTATATTCACCAGAACTGAGATGTGAAGAGAAAAATGTCCTTGTGACAAACTCTGACATTGGACTAAAACTTCTTCCCATCCTCCCATGCTGACCACTGTATTGATCCTTGCCATGGGATCTTAGAGTCAGATAAACAATTTTAAGACTATTCATCCATATTCCCACCCAGAAAGAAATATACTCATCCTCAGCGCTGACCAGTGGCCACTTCACTTCTTCTTGGACACATTCAGACCAGGAACAGAACATTTCATGCAGCAGCTCTATTCATCCTAGAATATTTCCGTTCATTGAAAGAACCCTCCATGAATCAGCTGCAATGTACACTCCTATAAATTTCAACTTTTGGTCCCAAAGTTAGCATGCTTTTATTTCAGTAGATCTCCAACTCCAATTTTTGTTTAATTTGAAGTTCTCAGTCTCTGGGCCTCATGGCAATACTTTGCTACTATGCTGAAGGTAACAGCTCTGATGAGGAAGACATGTAGTTGTGCATGATGTAGATTATCATTACTTTAAGGATAACAATAACCACCATTTGTTAAATACCTAATGCTAAACAGGCAGGGACCTGTAATTTATGTACATTTTCACAAGTCCTTGTAACGGCCTTTATTGCAGGTATTCTATTCATTTTATAGCTAAATAAAGAGACAAAACAAATTAAGAACTCACTTAAGGGCAAATAGATAATAAATGGTACAGTCAGGATTTGGAATTAAGTTGGTCTGATACTAAGTTCATGCTCTTTCTATTTACCATCCAGGTTACCTATTTTACCTGTCCAAGTATCTTTGTCCTATTTTGTTGTCTGTCAACACACTTTTTCCAATTTATGACAACCACTTTGTGTTGTATTCCAGACATCCAAAGAATCAATGACTTCTAACCAGACAAATAGAAAACAAAAGGAAATATAATGAAGGTATTACTAAATCCCAGCTGAGTGGTAAAAGATACTCTGGTTTGAGTTTAAAAAAAGAAACTCAAAAAGTATAAATTTTACAAGAGAAGATGGGTGTCAGTATTGACTTCAGAGAGTTCCAGTTGGAGGACAGAGCATTACATGTCACAGACATTGAAAACACTGCAAATCTCACTAGTGTGTACAGTTTAGAAAAAAATAATAAAGACACCTGTAAATGACGCCATCCAAATAGGATGTTTTATCAGTTTTACTGAAACTGAAAAAACCAAGCCCATGGACCACAGGCTGATGATGTGCAAAAGAGCTAAACTGAATGCCTGATGACGCTCAATGTTGAAGGAAACTTTTTTTTTTCTGGGCTGTGATAGAGTGTCACCCACACAGGAAATTCAATAGATATATTAATTATACCTAGCATGTAATCCAAAAGATCCAGAGGACATGTTCTATTTATTTTTCTCTGGGGTGGAAGGGGAATAAAATAATATCTGCAGATGACGCTGAGATCTGGGTGCACTGTGTTCATCTGAAAAACCCAAGTCACATGAATTCTTCCCAAAATTGTTATCTTTCTCTGTAAATAAACCCAAGCCTTCATTTCAAACAACTGGCCAAATGCAAATAATTACTAAATTCAACTCTGATATGAGTTGTTGCTCAACTATGGGAAAGATTTCCAAAATGATCCTATTGTTCTGTTATATTTTTTTTCCACAGACTCACTCTTAGACACTCATGTCCACTTTGTTTATCCCTTTACCACCTCCTGAAATAAGATACTCATCTTTTCTGGACTCTTTTCAACCCTCTAAAAACTCAGGGAATCATAAAACTCCTGGTTTGCTCTGAGTCATAGAGAAATTCAGATTACCTGAAAAATTTTGACAACATGGGGACCTTGAGCTGGCAATTGGAAGCTGGTATTTCCTCAGCACTTACTTGACTTTGGTGCATGGCTGCAAAGCTCATGAAAGAGCTCTGAAGAAGACACAAGGTTTCTAGAGGTGAGGGCAGTAGTCCGTGAGCTAAGGTGGTATCACTATCATTGCTGGTACTGAGGAGAACTTCTAGACCACCTGCAGAAGGCATATACAGGCTATCCAGTGCTCCTGCAGGGCTTTCCATCTGCTAGTGTCTTCCACTCTTCTCTGTCCCTCTCACCTAACCAGTCTTCTCCTATTTCTTGGATTAACCCTCTCTTCACCTTGTCTCACTGCCCTGGCATGGCTCTGCCTGGAACTCTCTCCCTCTGGCTATAACTCACTGCCAATATCAGCTTCAACAAATCTCCTTGCTACACCCTCCTCTGACTCTCTGGACATGGCAAGATGTCATACAACAAGCCTGTGCAGCCATATCCTTGTCCTGTCTGGTGTCTGGCATGCCTCCACATGGGTTTGACATGAAACTGAGCCTCCTTAGAGCAGAGCCCCTGGCTCATTCTCTTTCTCCAGAACAGAAGAGTAGGCAGCTCAGACCATGCTCAGTAAGTGACTGACCAAGAACCAGAGCCCTCTTCCCCCTCAGTCTGTCACTCCAGAGTAGGAACTATATCCTATTATGTTTGCATTTCCCAAACAGAGCATAGCATCCAACACATAGCAAGCACCTCACAAATATTTACTGAATTAATGACAAATGGGAGGAGCACATACTTCTAGTTCATAACATAATTTGATCATGTTATGAAGTAACATGATGAGACAGATGATCAAGTAAGGAGTATGTTATATCCTTTTAAAAATGTTTGTATTTTTAACAAAAATCCCACAGTTTAAAAAAAAGATTTCTCCAAGAACAAGCTCATGGTACTCCTACCCTCTTCGTTTCTTCAAGACCAAACACCAAAAATAAATCAATCATGACATGAAAAGTCCCATAAGCCAGTCTGCCTGGGTTTGGGACATTTTTTGGTGATCACATTTGAAGACTTAAAACAAAAAGGCCCAACTTTTAAAAATCTAATCTGATTTTAGGAGGCCTTAAAAAATAAGTTTAACATTGGATATTTTTATCCCTATACTGAAATAGATTTAAGATTGCGTTCTGTTAATCATTGCAGAGATATTCAAAGTAACACAAATTGTTGAATAAAATCTGGATATAAGAGAAATAATCTACACAGAATATTATCTTTCCAAATCTAAGAAGAGGAATATATCTTAGGTTTATTGCTCTAGAGTGAGAACAAACCAATCAGGAGAGACTGAGTGAGCAGGAGTGAGGAAGGGCAAGTCCTTGCTAGATTTGTGTTTTTAAAAGAATGATATGCTGACAACTTGATCATAACCAGGTTGCTTTCTCACCATTGCCACAATGAGTAACAAGTGAGAGTTTTTTAAAAATGTACTTAATTTAAGTTGTTTGTTAAAACATATGATCTATATTGAAACGTTTAGATGTTAACAATAATAAAAATCAGAAATATTCTAGGAATGATACAGAACATTTTCACAAGCTGGTTGCAGTGGTTTCTATTCCCCCCTTTTATTCTGCATTTAATCACCCTGTAAATCAACAAATTCATAGCAACCTGAGTTCACCCTGGATCATGAAAATACTTTCCCTAGTTAGAAACCCCACAGGATCTCAACTCATTAAATGCATATTGTGGCCCCTCTACAGGGAAGCCAAGCAGCCCACAGTTTCTGTGTTGTGCATAAATTGTCTCCTGTCTGGAGGAAATGACGACGACTGAGAACCCTAACCATCTCCTGTCCAGTGAAAGCCTTGGCATCCATGTTGTACAACCTTCCTAACTGTCAGCATTACATACCTGGTTAAAGCTCCCAAATGAGAATAAAAAAACCCCCACACATTTAAAACTTCATTTCATTATGTGTTATCATTGTCATCTCACTAGGCAATAAATACATGACCTTCCCAGTGTTTGTGGGAATGGCAATGAATTCTGCCACTGGGGGATCCTGGGATGCAAGAGGGGTACCAGAGAGGGGAGACAGAGTTGGCCAGTAGCAAGCTCCCCACCAGTTCAGTTGCCTTTTCTGCAACAAACAAAACAAGAATTCAAGGAAAGAAAAGAAAAGGAAAGAGAAGAGAAAATACTGGTGTATGAGAAAGTCTACTGACAAACACAGGAATGTGGTCCTACAACTCTGCCCAGGTCTCCCACTTTGATAGGACTGGACTCCTCCCTGTATAGTGAGAAGGTTAAATCCTGTACAGTTAATCTTCCTAATTCATGATGTTTCATCAGGACTTCATAATTCTAAATTTTTGAGACATGGCTTTGTTGTCACAACCTACAATCCTAAGCCACCCCTCCCACACACACACACTTAATTGGATCTATTTTTTCATATTTTATCATGCTTTTATATACAACCTCACTGGCCATCCTTGAACTTCCCTTTGGTGGAGTTTCAATGATTACATTTGAACTTCCACATGGATGGGAGTGAGAGAGAGTGAACCCCAAATTTTCTCAATTGTAACAGGATACTGGTGTTCCAATGGTATCTGCTTAGTAAAATCAACCCATATTTAGCCTAAAATGTCAAGATATGCTGAAGAAAGAAAGTAAATGTCCTACCCATCCTTTCTGTCTCATTTCCATGGATCTCATTTCCAGAAGGACAGAGTTTTCACACTTAGTTCAGGAGAACATCCCATCTCACCATACTATGGTCAAGATCAGTTTTTGCTATAAAATTGTGATAGAAAATCCTGAAACTTAATTTATTCACTCAAAAAGTACTACTGAAGGTTTACTACGTTTCAGTAGTTTGTATTTCTTAAAATATTGAAAGAGCAAGGCAAGTACATTCCATAAATTTTGTGCCCTCCCATAAACCAGTTGAAGACAAAAAGATAGGATCAATCTTGTGCCTTCCACATTCTGCTTGTGTGGACTTAGATTTTGAAGCTAAACTTATCAATCAATGAACATAAAACATCTATTTCATAGGATTATGAGGAAACTGAAGTGATGTAAACATACAACTCACTGTATAACACATAATACATAGAAAGCATTCAATAAATAGTATCAAGAAATATTATCATTACATAATCAATATCATTACTCAGATGGTTGTTTCTATTATGAAGGCACAAGAGGAAACTGTAGTAAATTGCATGTGGTTTCTGACAAAGGATACAATTGTGGCCACACACAAGGCCAAAGCTCTGACTGTCCACTAACGCTTTTGACACCTCAATATTTCTCAGAGAAAACCTGTTGCTGGCTAACTGATCAACTGCACTCAATATTTTCCAAAGAAAAAAAAGTTAGGAACACTCACTGAAAACCTTCACATGGAGGGTCAGATAACCAACTATAGACCATTCCTTTCTACCATCCCTGAGAAATGTCCTTACTACATATTTGGTTACTAGGTAGGATAGTGTAGACAAGACCAGTGGCGGCCACACAGAAATTCTCAACTTCGTAAGGCTAAGACTGTAGATTCTGGGGGTCAGAAAGGTAGAAAATTGGCAGCATGAGCCAGAGTGACAGGGTTTGCAAGGTCTCCAGATATATTGTGTGTATGTTCCAGAGCTTCTATCAAACCCAGATCCCCTGATCTGGTACTGAAGGAGACAGTGGGAAGAGACTGTGAGACAGGCAAAGCCTCTTTTAAAAAGATCATCATACAAATGGGAAATTTAACTGATTTAACTCTAAAATAGCTTATGGAAAAGAGCCAACCTTTATAAACCTACATAAGACAAGAGCAAGTGAAACGAGAACTTCAATTGTCAGAAAATAAAGTGCTCATGGTCACTGGGTTGCAACCCTCTACTCGGTTATTCTCTTTTTTCCAGTTTAGGCTTTAAAAAATTAAAATGGGAAATATTATGTCTGCATATTGTAAACACCCTTGTCAGCATTTGTTTCCCCATAGTTTTTCTTTTCTTTTAAATGTATTTTTAAATAAAATTGGAGTGTTCTATAGACCTATTTTGAGTGTATTTCCTTGTCAATGTGATTTTAGTCACTGAGCTGAAGTATGAACAAAACCACTGTCCTATCTCTGATTTCCTGCTTTTCACAGAAGTTCTTTTACAATGTGACCTAGTCTGTGACTGAGTAACACTTCTCACTGAAATTACTGACTGTATTAATGCTATGACAGCTCTCTCAGTGAGGCCCATTCCTCTATGCCTCATCTTCCAGCTCGTCTGGGAATACTACATGGATTTCTTACCATACAGCTTATCCTCAATGGATGCTTAGGTAACAGCACCCTTCACACCAGAATGCCTCCTGGATATGCAACATTCCAGGACTCACCACCAGTGAACTCCTCCCTCTTTGGGACCCCTGAATCCCCCTGCTCAGAAATTCTTTCTTCACTAGAAGACATGCTGACCCCTCTCCCCACACCATCACCATGCTATACCCACTTAGTGTTTCATAAACCTAATGAATGTGTCCCAACTTCTCATCTTAATGTTGTATACAGTTTTTAATCCATGTATTTCACTGAAAGTATTTATCTGCTAACTACTGCCAACTATTCCAAGCTATTTAGAAAATCAATACCATTTTATTAACAGACTCATAATCAAGTACTCTGGCTCCTATAAATGCTGAAAAGGAGATAAAAAGAAACAATCAGTAAATCAACATTGAATTTTAACCCCAAGGAAGCATCTCTTCCCATTTTCAGTTTAAAGTGATCTACCCAAGAAATTGTGGTTTTTATTACAATTAGAAATATTCTCTAGGTTATTCGGCCAGGAATTCTATAGGTCACCTGAAACTCACATGAAATTAAAAGAATTTGGTTTTTCTCTAATTTTGACTCAAGATAAAACAAACCGTGGCTGTGAAGGTAAGGATGTTTGTGATTCTTTATGTAGCACCAAAGCTTATAGGAATTTGAAAGGTGTGGTGGAAAGTCATAAAGATCTTGCTCCAAATACATTTCTCTTGCTCCAAGGCAAAATTGTTTGTAAAAACTTTTCTTTTGATTTTTGTTATCCAAATAAGTCCAGCTTAGATTGTAACTCAAATATTAATCTGATAATGACACAGTTAAGACACATTCTCTGACAATTTATCTCAAATGACTTCCCAGGGTTTATTTTACCCATTTTCTGCATTCCTTTCCAGCCAGGGTTTTCCCACCTTTAACATCAACCACTGTGCTACCCCCCTCCCACAATCATCCCCACCATCATCTGGGATGGAAAAAAATACACTGAGGAGCATGTCTTAAGATGATTACTATGTGTTTGGGAATATCCTTTAATTTAAATTTTGTGTTATTTTATTTTTAGCTTCAAAGCTTTTGCAGGAATGAACACCTGTCTTTCGGGTCATTATAAAAAATTGTCAGGTACCTGACATACTTTGTTTTGTCAAGCCTTCCAACAATGACACCAACATAGAAGTCACATTTTAATTAATGATCAAAGCAAAAGACACCTGTAAGTCTGGGGCAGACTTCTAATTTCTCGGATATTTGATTTACAGATATGAAAGGGCCCTTTGATTCTCTATGTGTTTGTCCTTCCTTGGAGACCAACTCAAGACTTTTTCTTTTACAAAGACAACGTATTTAGCTAATCTGAGCCCCAAAGTTGACAATGTCCATTCACACAGCAACACTAACACCTTATAAAAGTCATACTCTACGATGAAGAACACCAGGGCACTGTCCAAAAGGCCCCACTGCACTGGAAATCTGTGACCTTACAAGAGCCTTCATGGGGCCACAGAAATCCTTGGACTTGACATTAGTTTAAGAAAACTACTTGTGACCTGAGAATGTAAGATCCATTCAGACAATTCAAAATTCTACATTCAACTGTAATTAGTCTATCTTACCAGCAGAAATCAGTTATTTTACATAAAATAAATGAATACATAGTTATGTTTATATTATATATATGAGGTCTGTCTAGAAAAAGTCCTGCCATTATTAATATAATGAGAATGGTTTGCACAACATCAATGTAATCTGGCAGCCAAGGAGAGCAGACTGGAATGCACATGCAAGAACAATGACTAGGAAGTGGGGATGGTAGACGCCCTTGAGTGAACATTTGTACTGTGTGGCCTCCATACTCAAAATCACTGAGCAAGTAGAACAATGAATCTGCATCAAATGTTGCATTAAGCTTGAACATTCCTTCACAGAAACTATTCAGATGACTCAGTAGACCTTTGGGGATGATGCAATCAGTGCAATGCAAATAAAAGTGTGGCACAAATGTTTCAAAGATGGTCAAAAAGCTGTTGAAAGTGATCTATGTTCTATAAAGCCTGCAGCAATCAGAACACCTGAGAATGTTGAACGTGTACTAGCAGCCATCAACAAAGATCAGAGAACTATGTGAGGTTTCAAGTAAGCTACTTTGAAGGAGACTGAGGCATCATTGTCTTATGTACAATGTTTTTTGTATCTTGTATCTTCTTCAGTAAATGTCTCAAATTTTCATATTATGTGGCTAGATACTTTCTGGGCAGGTCTTGTATATAACATAATAACTTATTTATATATTATTAATATAATACTATGAAAATTAAATAGTACTGATATATAAACATATGTCAATATTAACATGTTTATATTATAGGATACATATATTATTATAAGTATATAATAATTAGTGTATATATGCTATATATCATAATTAGTATATATATATGCGATATATACTAATAAAATAAAGAGTGATTTTATACACACATATACTAATACTCTCCATGGTAAAAATGGCACAATTGAGAATCAGCTATAAAAGTTTACACTGCCATGTAAAATAAGCTTGTGTTCACTGACTGGTTACTAGGAACAATGTTTAAAATACTTTACAATAGTGGAAATAGAGAAAAACACAAAGAATAAAATCCACCAATAATCTCCTTTACATTTTAAGTACTTTTATGAATTTTCAATGTGAACAGAATTTTATAATTTGGGCATATTTGATGTATAATTTTGTATATTTTTTACAATTAACATAAGTATTTCCCTTTATTGTTAAAAGTGTCAGTGAATATTATGTAATGACTGTATACATCCTCTAACCCACAAGTATTTACTTGATTATTTGATTTCTCACTAATTTTCTGCTAGCAAAAAAAAAACATTACAATGAAATCAAATGAAATGGTAAAGTTCATACTGCATAGTGCTAAATTTTCTTTCAAATAGGTCATCAGTTTACAATTCTAAGCAATACATGGAAATGCCTACTTACCAGTAATTAGGTTTCTTTTAATTTCTTGATACATTTAGTATTTAAATTTTGCACTTTTTAAATTATTAACATGGTTGAATGTTATAGTTTATGAGACACTTTAATTTTTTTTACTTGTAGTCTTTCTGGCTGTACCTTCCAATTATTGACTTGCATGAGTTCTTCATACAATAAAAGTAACCTCCTTCATTAGGTTTATTTCAAATATCATTCTTTTACTTTTAAACTTTTATCACTAGAGTTTTTAATGCATATGGATGTATAAAGGTTTTTTAAATCTATGCAAGCAAATCTGCCAGTCTTTCATTTCATGATTCCTTTCATCACTTATTTCAGAAAGTTTTTGCTGTAGAGATCAGATAAATACCTGCCTGTTTCCTTACTGATTATCTTTGATTAGCCCTCTGTAAACTCATATTTCTTTAAGTTAAATAACTATTTATAACAAAATAAGCTTTTGTTCTTCAGCACAGCATATTTTGCAAATATTTTCATTATTTTTTAGGAACTAACCAGGAAAAATCTAGGTCTTTCTCAGCTAAAAAAAAAAATCACATGGAAGCACCCAATTACTCTAACAGGACTTTTGTGCATGTGTGATGTTTTATATATATATTTATTTATTTTCTAGCACCATTTTCCCTCCTACACCCTCTCTACCCACCCTCCTCCCCTGCCCTCAAAATTACCACACTATTGTCTAACATGTCTTAAGGAGTCCCTAGTCTCTTTTCTGTCCTGAGTCAGAAAGAGCCAATGTGACAGTTCACGTCACCCTGTCACACAAAGAATTACAGTTTCTCATGGAGCAATAGTCTGAGCACAATTTCTAAATTCATAAAAGGAGTGGTAATTGTGATGCACTCTACCTGGTTTGGCCTGACAATTTGAATAAAAGAAGGTTTTTTTAAACTAGCATATATTCCTTGAAGAGGAAATTTAATGAGAAGTATCAGCTTAATATTTGCCATGAGGTTACTCAACTAAAAGTAGCTTTCAACATCTTTTAAAGAAACCACCCTTTAATGTCAACTAATCAAAGTTTTGTAATGTACAGAAGTCAGAACCCCTCATTGGTCAACCCAGAACACAAGAAGCAAAGGTTCCAGAGCTCAGGTTGGTAGAGAGTCCAATAGTAATGTCTACTGAGTTCTTCCAACCCTCAAACTAAATAAAAGTACCATGGAAATGAGCCCATGCCTAATCAATTCCAAGTCAAATGATCAAAAAATTATTTTTCCCTCCAACACCAATGAAACCAGAATTGGTTAGAGAATAGTATTCCTCTTCTTTAGCCATGACTTGTGATTCCCAGGAGAAACAGAGGTACAGAGATACCATTCATTCAAACATTTCACTTATTTCGAGACCAAACATTGGGGACCAACCTGGTTTTAAAAAATTGGAGAAAAATAAACCCATCAATTGTTTAAACCTATTGAGTGAAAGGGAATCTAGCTATAATAATTAGAGAGAATCAACAGTTTAAAATGAACAAGTAGGGAAGTCCTTAAAAAATGTCATCAGAAGGTTAAAATCTTTTCTTGGAAAACAATGTAAAACAAAGGAGGCAAATCAGAAGGAAGAAGTGGAGGTGGAGAAGAGAACCTGGAATGTATTGCTCACCCAGTTCATGCAACATTCACAATCCAATTTTTTTGTAAATATGGAAAGAAATAAGATTTTGGGGCATCATAGTCTTTCTATTGCAAAATGTTTGCCTAAGATGGTGCCAGTACATATTATAACATATCAGACTCAATTGAATCATATATTACACTAAAGGAAAGTCCAATTGTCATACACATTCTGAAATATTCTTACATGGAATCCTAAAATGTGGGTTTGTCAGAGTTTGAATGCTTCACATTCTAGTCTATGCAGTCTAGTTTCAGATGCTAACTATTGTTTTTTATTATGTAAAAAATGATACATTTGTTTCATTAAAAATCTAAATCATTTCATATAATTGTGTCACATTTTAAAAATTAACATGAGTAAAGCAACTAAAAATTGGTATTATTCTTCCTAGGTGAATTGAGAAAGAGAACTATCAATTACCAGGGAATATTTTGCCTACTACCAGACAAAGTTGGCTATTCTCTTTTCTCCAAGCTTTCATTCCCACCTTTAACCCCTTGGTTGTACAGTAATTTCACTATAATTTAAGCAGAGCTGTTTTGTTTTTTAAAGAAAGTGAAATACAAGCACACATGTGGGCATGATCATCTTGCTCAGCTTCTGAGACAAAAACTCAGCCCAAGTATTTCACCTATGGAGAAAAGGATTGTGGACACAAGTGAAAATGGAGAAAATAAAGAATGCAATAAAGTCAAGTCTTGTGTAGCTCTGACACAGAGCATCAGCTCCCCACTAAGGGCCTACACATCTTGGGTTCCATCTCTATTCTTAACATATTTTCAAAGAAGGAAAATTAAATCTGGCATTTTCCAAAAATTCATGTCTATTTTTGTTTTAATCTTCCCCTTCAAGTTCACCCTTTGAACTAGATTTGCAAGATGAATAAAGATTAAGAGCAATTATGGTTTCTATTTTTCTTTTAATGGCTGATGCAAACCTGAAATGTGCTCATGAAATCTATAGCAACCACAGCCATACTACCCAACTCATCTGTTTGAGTGCCATATTTCATTGCTTTCACGTGACATTTCAAGTATTTTCTTTCAACTTCAACCTGAAAACTTTACTTTTCCTGTGCTTTTAGTGATGGATACCAGAAAAATAATTGAGATGTCACAGGGCTTTGAAGGAAGGAATGAATGTTGAGGGATCCCCCAGGAAGATCCCCCAGGAAGGTCCCTGCCCACCCAGGATTCTGCGAATTTGAAAAAACAAAGGCAAGCAGCACAAAGGAGTAAGAAGCACATTCCTAGGATTTAAAAGTGACGCCTCTACTGTGCATGGAGTCCTAGAAGGCTGTTATCTTTGTCTGCCTTGTCAGACTTGGGAGGGTAAAGGGCCCCAAAGAATCCATCTCACTGACACAGAAATGGCAGCTGGTGCTATTTCCCTTTAAATAAATGTTTGGGGCTAGTGCTGTCTGTATAATCTTCCCCAAAGCTAAACCCCTAACCCTCACCAGAACAAAAAGCATGACAGAAAAATTAGGTGAGTGCCAAAATGCTCTGAAGTGGGAAGGTGTGAGACATTTCCTGATTTAGGCTTCAGACCCCAACACCCCTACCCGGCGCATACTGTTCATTTCCCACAGGGACCATGGTCAGGTCAATCACCTGCCTGGTTTGTCAATGAACAGATGAGAATTATTCCTGCTGCTCACAGGCAGCATGTGAGATCAGGTTCTGAGCTTTCTGTGACAGGCAGATTTTGTGACACAGGAACAAATAAGTAGTTGGAGGGAAAGTAATAAATAACTTGTGTCAAGGCACATTGCTGTGACTATAGACATGCTTGTGCTCAACCTACAATGCAAGGGGTCATGGGAATGGGGCAGACCCAGAATTAGGACCTCTCATTCTCTCAGAATTTACCTAGAGATCCATCAACAAAACCACAAAACCACAAACTCATGGTATAGTCTTCAAGTCATTAGCTGGTTAGCATTAGAGGATGGTAGAAATAGCAAGTAAAATTTGAATTCCACAGAGCCCTGTATCTAACATTGACATATATGTGTGACTCCAGTGCTAGTATATATTATATGTATAATTACATATGAATGTATAATGATAAACAATATAACTAAAATAATAATATATTTAAACATATAGACACATATATGTACTAGAGTTTGTTAGTATGTGTGCTACTGAAGCAATCCCTGGTGTTTTTAATTTAAAAAATAGTGCATGACCATCACACAGCATAAGATAAAGTGCCTTTGTTCTGAAGAAGCAACCTGTAGATCTATTTATTTAATATGTTTAATTATACCACTTTACAACTGTGGAGTATCTCCTATGCCAGAGCTCACACTAATACTTAATACTCTTCATACCAACTCTCCCTGGAATACCTCACTTTAATTTCATGTGAGATAGAAGTAATGAAAGCAAGTTAGTTATATGAGGTAAGTTAACCCAGGGCCACATAGCCAGTGAATGTGGAGTATACTCCACGTGGCTGTTTAGTCCGTGTCCCCTTTGAGAAAGTCATCATCAAGCAATCACTATGACACAACAAGGTATGGCGAAGGCTGTGATGTATCACAGCCTTCTGATGTATCACACCACTGTGATGGTGTTGCAGGGACAGTTTCCAACTGAGGAAGAGAACTGGTAAAGTGTCATGGGAGAAGGGCATTTGAATTGTGTCCATACTTACAGAACTGAAAGTTAGAATTTGTTAGAAAATAGGCCTGGATGCTGGTCATTAATTAAATGATCACAAGATCAGTGAAATATTTTACCAAAACTTTTGTTTTAACCCAGGGGTCCAGATCATTTCTAGCCAGTGTTTCACTGAGGCAGAGCACCCTTCTTTGTGCTTGTTGATTGACTAAATGATCAATGGAGTGACACAAGCAACAGGTATCCCCAGAGAGACTCCAATAACTCTCCCTGTGTGGAGTTCACATGGCCAAGAATAAGTAAGCAAAAAAAAAAAATCAGTTAATCATGTTACCCAGCAAAAAATCCTTGGTACCAGGGAATATGAACATATGCACAATGGCATCTTAATGACCAAATCAGAGATAAGGGCAAATGAGGTAGGCTGTCAGAATCTCCAAGTTTAAGTTAAAATTCTGGTTATACCACCAGTTCTGTGGCCTCCTTAAAACTTAGTTTCCTTAAATATAAAATAGCAACTATAATATAATACCTCAAAGACATGCTAAGACGATCAAATGAGATACCATTTGGTAACCATGTCACATGAAATCCTGCCCTGTAGTGAGAACTGAGGATATACAATTAATACCATTACAATTAGTGAACTTCCCTAACTAATCAGTGAGAGTAGGAGGGAATAAAAACTTTATACTACTCTGACTTACATGAAATAGACTTAGAATAAGATGTACTAACAAATTGATAAAAAGAACTCACATACTGACAATTTCTTTACAAGTTTATTGAAGGCATCAGAAGCTCTGGTTCCTGCTTGTAAAAGAAACAGCTTTGACCATGACTTTGGCTGGTACAGATTACCCAACTGAAGGAACTTGGCTGGCATTGATCAGTGTCAAGATGCTGACATTAAAGGTCCATATCAGGACCAGCAAGGACACTGCCTGCATGCCCACAACCTCTCCCCCCAATCTCTTTGTTCTCCTTGTCCCTCTCCCTCCCCATAAAAAACCCCTGCCTGCACTGAGATGTTAAGATTGGTTTTGAGATGAGATTCCCCCCTCTTCCAGTTTGTCAGCACCTGAATAAAACCACTTTCCATCACATCAGAACCCACCACTCAACTATTGGCTTTTCAAGCAGCAGGTAGCCAGACCTGTGTTCAGTTACAGCTTTGATGATCTAGCCAGGAACAAGTGGGGGCCCACAGGTAAGTCCCTGGACATTGGAGAGGATTTCTCAGGCTGTCTGTGGCTGAGCAATGCTGTGAAAGAACTTGGGAGTCCCTAGCAGTTGCTGAGTTATTTTACTTGGGGACTGGCCTTTGCTCTTTACTGGTGCTGGTCACCTGCTGTATCTGGCTGGAGAAACAAAACAGGTTATTGGTGGACTGATGAGCCCAAACTGGGTAAAGCCCCTGATGTGTACAACCAAGAGCCCCCAGATCCACAATTCGGGTCACTTGAACCATCTGGGATTCTGTAGGAATCAATA
Source organism: Tonatia bakeri (assembly GCA_004024845.1). Classification (NCBI taxonomy): domain Eukaryota; kingdom Metazoa; phylum Chordata; class Mammalia; order Chiroptera; family Phyllostomidae; genus Tonatia; species Tonatia bakeri. The sequence goes on from PVIA01003306.1 coordinate 80,153, forward strand.
GGCACTGCATGACAGTAGGCATGACTCAGTGATAAAGAGTGAAAAGATAAACCCCAGTTGCCCCAGTGTGTGATTAGGAGTGTGCTTTTGGTATTCTGGTTTATGGTTTTCTGGGTGCTGAATATTTGTTCTGTTTCAGAGCTCTCTGAGAGCTTTTGCCTGTCTGAAATAAAACTGTAGTTACAGTTCTTTGTTTGCTTTCTTATCTTTTAAGGACTTGACTTGCCCTTTGCTGTTTTGTTCATACAGGGAATCCCCTATCTTTGTCATCTGGGCTTTGTGCCATTTAGACCTTGTGAAGGTCATTCACATTAATGTCCCAGAACCTCCTGTGAGAAAACTTGATTTGAGAGTATTCATTTATTTGAGGTTTATCTTTGTTTCAGATGTTGCTTTTGTCTCTGTTTTGAAATGGGTTGCTTGGTCTCAACCCCATCATAGAATCCATTAGGTTGCATTTTAGCTGCATGGTCAACTTACAGCTATAAGTCAATGACTAATTGGAATAGTTTTTCAAAGGTCTGGTAAATAAAATAAAATTTCTTATGTGCAAGCTTTCATATTGTTACATCATGAGGATTCTACTGAGAAAGGATTTATATTGAGGGTACATAGGGGGAAAAGATCTCATTCCCCTCCCCTACTACAAACTCAGAAAGTGGACAAAATGAACAAACAAGCCTTTAAAACACTCTAAATCCTCCTGCTGGAGGTTCAGGAGCTGCTGAAGTCCCAGGAACAATAGAGCAATTAGTGCCACTCCCCAAACTCTGTGCAGATTGTGGGAGCAGCATGGATGATTGTCTCTCCACAATGTGAAGAAAAATATGACACATTTAAACTCAAACCACTTCCCATCTAAGCCTGATATCTCTCCCACCTTTTTGCCAACCTCCTTAAAGTTGTCAAGGGCAAATTTTTTTTAAATCTTATGTTCTTTATGATTATTAATAATACTGTTCATATGTATGGTAAAAAACATAAAACTATCTTGAGTTTTCTTAAGATCATGTAGTCTGGAAAAACTATTTTTTATTTCAACTGGTTTAAATTTAATTAATATCTTTTAAAATTATTAACATAAAATATGCATTTGTTTTGCCTGATTTTGCAGGAATAATTTTATGTTATTTATCTGTGGTACAGAATTTATTTTAAAATGGCTTGCATAACTGACTTTAAAACCTCACAAAGTTGTTACGGACTAATTAATAGATGTAACTAAAATAAAGAGCTTATGATGAATATTTTCTTTTATATATATCAGAAAATATGTATATATAAAGTTTTCCAAGTTTTGGGTGACTTGGAACTTTGAAGTTTTGCTTAGTTAAATTGTGAAAATTATTAAATAAAGTATATATATATCTTGAAATAATGGAATACAGAAATATTAATTGATCTGAATTTACTTACTTTGTATTCTTATTACAGAGAAGCTGGAAAATGGATTTGAATCTGTTAATGAGTATATCTTATACTTGAAGTATGTTTCTTCAAAATATGATTGTGGTTGCCAATAGAAAAAAAAATTTTATAAAAGTTATGAAATATATTCATAAAAGTATCAACCTAAAGAATGCCAATTACTTACTTATAGTTATCACTAAAAAACAAGGTTTCTAAAAATTAAGAATTCTAATTAAGTTGGAAAGAAAAGGTATGGTTTGGTAATAGAACATATAAAACATGAAAACACTGAAGAAAAAAAAAGAATTTGTTCTAAAGTTTTTTTTCTGAATAAATTAAAAAGAATCAAACTAAAAGGGAACATGTGAATTGCAGAAAAATCATGTAAGTCACAGAGGGTTTGTATACATGGCAGAGAGTCTGTGCAAGTTGAAGAAGGTTTATGAAGAGAGACCTTGAGAGGAAAGTATATAGTTAAGGTGAATAAGGAATTTAATTAGGCAAATGAATCTAAATATCAAAAGTAAGCAAACAGAGAATTTTTTCTGTTCTTTTTTAGTGTGTTAAAAGTGGAACATTTTTTTCTGTATCTGCCTAGAAAGTAAGTATTCTATATTTTTAAAAAATAGTGTTATGTTATACTGTATTAATTGGGTACTTAATTACTTATATACCTGTTGGGAACTGCCCTGCCTGGTTATGGAAGCTGTAACCCCCACATGGCTAAGGCTAAGTGAGCAACCTTCAGACCATAAGCCACTCAGGAGACATATCTCTCTGGCAGGGGCACTGCCTCTGCTCCTTTTACTTCACCCTACCTGGCCTCCAATGCTTCATCGGTTAGCCAGAGTGATGGGTAAGATTCCTCAAGGGAGGGATGACCTAAGACAGGCATGATCATGGGGGGCCCTCAGGGAAGGACTTGAGGGGCTATAGAAAAAAGGGGTGATGGACCATCGCCCCTCAGTTTTGACATAGCCTGAGTTCTGATTCTGTCTGCAAGAAGTCTCTTAATCTCTTGGCTGTCTTACTTCCCCTGCTTGATTTAAACCTGAAACAATGCCTTAAGCCTGAAACAATGCTGGAGGTGGGTGCTCCCCTGTGCTGGAAAGGGCGAGTTCCCTAGGGTGATTAGGCCTAAGAAAGAATGCATAAAATCCTATGAAACCTACTTTGCTAATACCCTCAATTTAAATAATAAGGGACCAAGCAGGAAGTGAATTTGTTCCCCAAAGTTTTATGGCCCTTTAACTATCTAACCCTGACTCAGAATAAGCCCTCAGAGTTCTTTGAATGTTATCTATTGTTTAATCATTTCTGCCTGAAAATGACTGATGAGCTTTATTCCTGTGCATAGTAAATGAGGACCATCATGAAATGTGCCCAGAAAAGCAATAAAATCTTATCAAGGCAAGGTTCAAGGCACTCTCCTCTTAAGAGAGTGGCTGAGGCCCTCCAAGGTGCTCTCCCCTTGAGAGAGTGGACGGCGGGCTGTCCCTTTTCCTCCACAGGACTTGGTAGTCTGTGTGAATTTGTCTTGTCTCATCCACAATGTCGTGAACCCCACGAACCAGGATCCACGTCATATACCCATATTCTTTTTTAAAAGATTTTACTTCTTTATTCTTAGAGAGCGAAGGCAGGGGAGGAAGAGAGAGGGAGAGAAACACCAATCAATATATGATGGAAACAGAGATCAGTTGCCTCTCACCACCCCCAACAAGAGACCCGGACTGTAACCCAGGAAGTACCCTGACAGAAAATTGAAACAGTGACTTTTCACCTTGCAGGACTATGCCCAACCCACTGAGCCACACCAGTCAGGGCTAAACAAGCATATTCTTTATCCTAAGGACTAAAATTTTGCTAGCCTGTATTTATGTTTGATACCTTTGTTATCACTTTGGGTAAATAAATAATTTAATACTGTTTCCTAATGATATATAATCTTTTGGTCAAATATGTTTGGAGAACTCAGTGTCTAAATTTTAAGAGACTTTCCTTGACCTAAAATTGGCTTTGGGTCATTCAAATGGGAATACTGCAAGGATTTGCTCTTTCTCCTTATGAAGAAGAAATTCTGAGCTAATTAGGCTTAATTAATATGCTCAAAGTACAAGGGAAGCATTGTCAAATAAGGAAATAATAATTGTGTTCTATTTTTATTATTAAAATCAAGGTTCTAGAGATTATATAAAAATCTCCAAGAGTCTACAAAGTTCTCACATATTCTAATACATTTGTTTGTAATTATAATTTCTATACTAAAATGTTGTTACAGGAAAGCAAATCCCCTTACCACTTGCATCATATTCAGATATATAGTCATGGCATTTTTATTATTTTTGTCTTTTAGAAACAGTCATTTTTTTAATCTAATGCATTTACAAATATGTTCCATCTTCAGAAAGATCCATAGAAAGGAGTCTACATTATAAATTGTAAATTCAGACAAATACCCTGAGATCTCCCTGGAGAAATCCCACCCAGTGATGAATATTTCTTTAGATGTACTCTATTACACCGGGTGGGGGGCGGAGTAGATATATATCAGCATATACTTCAAAAGCTCTCCAAAGCTTTAATCATTATAGTTAATAAAACTGACACCACACATTTTTAATATTCAAAAATCTCTGGACTTTTTAATATTCAGAAAATTGCCTTAAATAACAGAATTGCCTTAGATTACATACTAGCAGAAGAAGGAGATGTTTCATGACCATCAACTCCTCTTGTAGCACTTATATTGACACCTCAGTTCAGGAGGAGACAAGCATCACCAAAATCAGGTAACAGTCTACCTGGCTTCCACAAACATTGGACCATCACTCCCCTCTCTTTGAGGGAACAGGAGATTGATTTGTGAGTTTATTTTCATGGATACCGCAAGGACTCAGGTCCATGTTAGGAGAAATTTAATTTAGGTTTAATCATTCTTTTCTTTATTATGCTTGACTTTATTGTTTTAAACCTCTGGCCTGGTTGGTGTAGCTCATTGGATTGAGCACAGGCCAGTAAATTCCCAGTCAGGGCACATGTCTGGGTTGTAAACTGGGTCCCCAGTGCCAGGTATGTGCAAAGCAGTCACAGATTGGTCTTTCTCTCTCTCTTTCCCATTCTCTTCCCTTCCCTCTAAAAATAAATAAAAAAATATATTTTTAAAAATAAAAAATAAACCTCCTTATAAGTTGCCTTTCCCATGCCAGAAAAATTTTATCTGCTCAACATGTGCCTCTAAAAAACTATATATCTGTTTTTTTTAACTTCCAAGATTTTGCTTTACAACAGGGTAAAGTTTTTCATTTTACCAGAAGATTCAGAGGATATAGTAGCTCCATAGATATTGAGGAAGTATTGACAATGGAGAATTGTAACAAGGAATAAAAACTTTATACTACTATGACATCATGAAATAGACTTAAAATAAGATGTACTAACAAACCAATAAAAAGAGCTCACATACTGACAGTCTCTTTATAAGCATATTGAAGGCATCTGCAGTTCTGGTTATAAAGGAAATGACCTTGACCATGACTTCAATTAATGCATATCTCCCAGCTGCAGGAATTTGGTTTGCACTGACCAGTTCCAGCATACAGACATTAAAGATCCATATCAATACCAGTAAGGTTAGTGCTTGCTAGTGTATAACCTCTCCCCCTGATCTCTTTGTTCTTGTCCCTATCCCTCCCTATAAAAACCCCTGCCTGAACTGAGTTGTTAGGATGAGCTCTGAGACAAGTCTTCCAGGTTGCTGGCACCTGAATGAAACCACTGTCCTTTACATCAGCATCAGCCTCTCAAGTATTGGCTTTCGAAGCAACAGGCAGCCAGACTTGCATTTAGATACAGAAGCTCTTCCCAGTGTCCTCTCAGACAGTTAAATAAAGGTTTAACATTTTAGGATGGGTGGAAAACTATTCTAAGAAAAAATAAAGTTGAATAGTTGAAACATTTGATTCCATGTAAGTTTAAATTGTTTTAAGTCATCATTCCAACATATTTTTTAAAATATTTTAAGAGGCAAACATCTCTTCACTGGTGTTCTTTCACATGCAGGTCATACCTGCCCTGAAAATGGGCCATAGTGGATACAGGAGAATCATAAGAATGTTGTGATAGCCAAACTAGCAGGCACAGATGGCAGAGGCCTTGAGAAGGGATCTCTTGGCCCTGTCTCCTGCTCAACTATTCAAACACATGCAGTTCTGTGGGCTCAAGTTTCCCTGTTTGTGAAATGCTGAACTAGGTGTCTGTGGATCCTTGTGGTCAAAACACCTGCATCCATGTTACTTGGCTACAGGAAAACAAAATGCTCAGTCCTTCTTCCAGCGTGGAATGAGTAGTGAGTGCATAAAACGCCTGTAGTCTTCCCAGTTATGGCTATTTTAGAGATAATGACAGAGAAAGAGTCACTAGAAGATTATGTCAAATATATATGGTCACTTTGGATTGTCACCCAAGCATTAAATTAGGCAGTTCTTAGTGTCCTGATCCATTCTCTCTCCCCTCCTTCCAAATAAGAAAGGTTTATTTCAAAGCAGTTTGGTTCCCTAGAGGTCAGTTTTTTACAAACCATTGAGGTAATGTTTACTCAACCTCATATTTTGGAACTATTTATAAGCAGTATTTAAAATGTTCAGAAACTGTCCTGCCATTATTAATGTTGCAAAAGCAAAATTCACCTAAATTTGTTAATCTAAACAAAACACATGGACAACTCCAAACCAGTGTGCATTACTCAGTCTCTGGGTTTGCTCAAGTGTAATGCAACTTGAACATCAACTTAGATTTTTTAACTCTCATCACAAGCCTCTTGGTAATTATAATCAACAGTTAAGTTGAACTCAACCAGAGAGACAGCACAACAGGAAATTGTGGGAAAATTTTAAAAACAAAACCAAAGAAAGAGAAAAACTTCTCATAATTTTAAGAAAGATTTAGAAAAAATAAAGCTTGTCCTAATATACGGCAATGCAAAGACCATACAGCCATGCATCTGGCACACTGGACACTTCTGCTTTGAAAGATAAAGGTTGGGCCCACCTTGGACTGGAACCAGCATTGCATCATCTAGGCTCTCTCTCTCCGCCCCCTGGAGCACACCAACCAATCATCAGTCTGTTTCTGGTTACACAGTTAATGATCTGTTGGTGCCCACACTTTTCACTTTGTCACAACTGTGCTGCAGTTGGAGCACAGCTGGCCTCTCATTTTCCCAGCCCTATAATTTAGTTTCACAGCTTTAGGGACAAGAGGAAATGGTGAGGTGCCCTGGAGCCCCCACACTTGATTCAAAAATTAGTTTTGTGCCATGACATATATATACTCACGAGTATTTTAGGCAAATAGTGTAGGCAGGCCATGCCCAGATTGGCACAAAGCACTGCGTACTGTGGGTTTCTTTCTGGCAGGGTCAGTCAGTTTTATATGAGTGTGGGTGTTTAAGAGAGAAGCATGCCTCTGTGGGTTGGGAGGTTGGTGTCACTGAGTGTATCTGTGGTACCTCAAAAAAAATGTTGTAAAAATATTTTTTACAAACAAGAATAAATTCTGCCCCCAAACCTAAGGTTGGAGAACACTATCACACACTGAAACAGATGCTTTGGAAACCATGTGTTTGCCTCCTGGAGGAGACCCAGCCTTGCAGATGTGCTAGTTTGACTTCCCAGCTTCACTTGGGAACTTTGTTAACACCAAGGGTGGTGCAGGATGAAAGTGTCCTCAACATTGAAAGCATCTCAGCTGAAAACTCAACCCTGAATCTTGCATCCCAGATAGTTTTGGACACTGAGGTAATCTGTCCCAAGTGTATGGGCTGGACAAGGCCTGGACACAAAAGGCCTGAGTGCAGTAATAAGCAATAGGTAGTGGCCATGGAAGGCAGAAAGTTTGGAGCTATAGAGAAAGGGTGTGAGGCAGCTGCCCAAGGGAGAGGAGATTCTTAAAGGGCTTTAGGAAATTTCTGCAATGTCACATGCCACACATCTTCTTTCTCCATTTCTACTTCAGCAATGCCTGGTTTGGGGAGAGTTGGATCTTTAGGGGAGTGTGTGAGCAGGAGGCAACAGGCAGAGTGCTGGGTCTACTGGCAAATGACCTTGGAGCAGAGACTTTCCTGGCTCCAGCCACACTCAGGTCTAAGAAGATATGGAGTGTGGGAACACTAGGAATTCCACTCACAGCTTGTGAAAAATCAGATGCCCTTGACCAGCAGTTTGTACTTACCCAGAGGACTTAGAAATAAAGCCACTGCACCAACAATTATTCAGTCATAATTATGGAACTCAAATTCTCCCCTTGCTGTGATACCATTCACTTCTTTCCTTTTTACAATTTCTTTCCCACCAGCTGACAAATCTACCATGATGTATCCCATTAAAATAAAAATGCCTCTTTGATCTATAGCTCCCTATGCCCATCATAAATTTCTCAGCTCCTTCTACAGCCAAGATACTCAACAGAATCATCTATCTATATATTCTTGGATGTCTGTCCTCCTGTGCCTGACCAACCCCACCCCAATCCTGCTGCCTCATCCACAGCTCATCTGGAGTTGCTCTTCCAAGTTCCCCAAAGACACCCACATGGCTTAATGCACTGGACCATGCTTGGTCCTGAGATCATTCACATTCAGTAATTAACAGTACTGGTCACTCCTTCATTCTTAATTTGGCTTCCAGGACACCATAGCTTCCTGGTTTTCTCTCCTTCCTTTTTGTGGGTCTCCTGTACCAGTTCCCTGTCATGTCCCCAGTCTGGGGGATGTAAGCAGACCAGAACTCAGTCATCGAACATCATCTAGTCCCATGTATTCAAACACCATCTGAATGGTGACACTCCAATTTTGCATCCCCAATTTTAAGTCCCAATCCCGCCCTTGAAGCCATGTATAAATTGCCAACTTGCTATCTAGGCCTTTATGTTTAATAAGCATCTGACACTGAGCCCTCTGGCTATTCTGGAACTCCTTGCACAGACACTCAACTGGAATGAGTTATTCCTCCCTTCTTTCAACCTTGGCCTATATACCACATTCTCAGTGACCATCCCACTTAAATTCAAAACTCAACTCTACATCCTTGCATGCTCTTTGTTTTTTCTTCATGGTATTTATGAGCTCTAAACATACTATATATCACACATATGCACTGTCCTTGCTGCAGCTTGTTCACTGCTACATCTCTAGCACTTTGAGCACTTGTCTGGTATACAATTAAATGCTGAATTTGAGTGAATAAAAAAAATAGAATAAGCAAATGAATGAACTAACTGGGAAGATGGGTCCTAAGGAAAGTTCAGGATGTTGTGAGAATGTGCAATGAGGATCTTATCTCAACTATCATGTAATGAAGTCTTCTCATGGCAGTGACATTTAACCACAGTTAAAAAGAAAAGACATTATAGTCAGACGGGAGCTGCTTAAAAATATAAAAGTCATCAAAAATAGGGAAGAATACCACTTGATTATGTTGTATAATCTTTTTAATGTATTTCTGGATCCAGGTTTCCAATATTTTGTTGAGGATTTTAGCATCTTTGTTCATCAGAGATATTGGCCTGAAGTTTTCTTTCTTTGTTGTGCTTTTACTCTTAAAAACAGTTTGGGAGTGTTTCCTATTCCTGAATTTTTTAGAATAGTTTTAGGATAGGAGTTAGTTCTTCTTTAAATGTGTTGTAAAATTTGCCTGTTAAACCATCCACTCCAGGGCTTTTGTGTGCCAGGAGTTTTTTCATTATTCCTTCAATTTAACTAGTTTTTATTGGCTTAATCAGGTTTTCTGCTTCTCCTTGATTCAAAGTCAATATTCAGAAATTGAGGGCATTTTTGCACACCAGTAATGAAATATCAGAAAGAGAAGCTAGGGGAAAAAATCACATTTACTACAGCAACAAGAAAAGCAAAGAACCTAAGAATAAACTTAACCAAGGAGGTAAAAGACCTGTACTCAGAAAACTATACAACACTGAAGAAAGAAATTAAGGAAGATACAAATATATGCTGTTCATATATACCATGAACATATACTGTGTTCATTGACTGGAAAAATTAGCATCATTAAAATGTCCATACTACCCAAAACAATCTATAGATTTAACCCAATTCCTATTAAAAATGCCAATGGTATATTTCACAGATCCAGAACAAATACTTCAAAAATGTATATGGAACCAAAAAAGACACTGAATAGCCTCAGCAATCTTGAGAAAGAAGAACAAAGTTAGAGGGATCAAATACCTGATATGAAAATATACTACAGGGCCACTGTAATCAAACAATCTGGTACTGTCATAAGAACAGACACATAGTCAATGGAACAAAATAGAGAGCCCAGAAATAAACCCATATCTCTATGGTCAATTAATATTTGCAAAGGGGACAGCAGCATATAATGGAGTAAAAAGAGTCTCTTCAATAAATGGTTTTGGGAGAACTGGACTGGTACATGCACAAAAACATGAAACTAGACAACCAACTTACATCATACACCAAAGTAAACTAAAAATGGATAAAAGACTTAAATATAAGTTATGACACCATAAAAGTCTTGGAGGAAAACATAAGCAGTAAAATTTCAGGTATCCCACGTAGCAATATTTTTGATGATATATCTTCTAGGGCAAGGGAAATAAGGGAAAAACTAAACAAATGGGACTATATTAAATTAAAAAGCTTTTACATGGCTAAAGAAACCATCACCAAGATGAAAAGGGAACTGACCATATGGGAGAATGTATTTGTCAATGATACCTCAGACAAAGGTTTGATCTTAAAAATACATAAAAAATTCATAAAACTCAATACCAGAAAGACAAAATATCCAATTAAAAATAGACAAAGGCCTTAACAGATACTTCTCCAAGGAGGACATACAGAGGGCCCAGAGACATATGAAAAGATGCTCAACATCACTAGTCATCAGATAGATGCAAATAAAAATGGCAATGAGATATCACTACACATCAGTGAAAATAGCCATCATTAATAAATCAGCAGGTGAGGATGTGGAAAAAAGGTAATCCTAGCTCACTGTTGCTGGGAATACATACTGCTGCAGCCACTATAGACAACAGTAAGAAATTTTCTCAGAAAAACTAAAAATGGAACTGCTTTTTACCCAGTGATTCCACTGCCTGGATTATACCTTAAGAATCCTTGAATAGCAATTCAAAAGAACCTATGCATCTCTATGTACAAAGCAGTATTATTTATAATAGCCAAGTTCTGGAAATGGCCTAAGTGCCCATCAGTAAATGAGTGGATCAAAAAACAATGGTACATTTACATAATGGAATACTATGCAGCAGAAATAAAGAAGGAACTCCTACCTTTTCTGACAGCATGCATGGGACTGCAAAGCATTTTGCTAAGTGAAATAAACTGGTCAGTGAAAGACAAATACCATATGATCTCACCTATAAAAAGAACTTAATGAATAAAAATAAACTAATGAGTAAAATAGAACCAGAGGCATGGAAACGTGGAACAGATTGACAGTGACCAGAGGGGAGTGGTGGAGGGGATAATGGTGGGAAGAAGGGAAAGGGACTAGTCAAAGAACGTGTATTAATGACTCATGGACATGGACAATGGTGTGGGATTTGATGGTGGGAGTGGGTGGTGGGCTGGGTGGAGGAGGGCAATGGGGAAAAAATTGGAACAACTATAATAAAATAACAATAAAAATTAAAAAAAAAAACTAAGGAAGCTGAAAAATGATCATCACAGAGGAGCCCAAGGAGGGATGACAACTATGGTGTCCTGGAAAGGGTTCCAGAGTAGAAAAATGACATTAGCAAATAAATAAGTGAAGTCTAATAAAGTATGAACTTTAGTTAATAATGATGTCTGGGTCATTAATTGTAATGAATGTATCCTAGTAACATAAAAGTTAACAGCAGGTTTTCCCTAAGGACATATGAGAATGCAGTGTACTTCTTTGCAGCTCTTCTGTAAATCTCAAACTATTCAAAAATTAAAAGTTTATTTAAAAAATAGAAAGAAACCTAGCTTACATCCTGTCTCCTCCAGAAAGTCCCACTCAAAAGTTCTGCTTCTATGACAAATTCTATGCCTGCTACTGCTCTTATTCCCAGCACTGAGTCTGCAAAGTCTATTCATACTGTCATTCTGTTTCCTGTAAAGTGTCTATCCCTGCTTTCAGATCTCTGGGTTCATCTTTCCTATTGAGAAACATACTTTTTAAAAGCCATGGTGACGTTCACTGTCTTGAGTTTGCAGCCAGCCTGGCAGCTCAGGTTTTCATATACCATGGGCACTTGACAATCAGCCTTGAACAAAGCACTTTCTGCTTCCTCCTCTCCAGAGCTAGAATGGAGATAATGACACTCACTTTGATTAGGAGGGAATTTTCTGATAACTTAACTGTAGAGTGGTTGTAAGAATTAAATAAATGATTGCATGTAAACAGCTAAGGACACTAGAAATAACAAATGTCTTTTGTGTTTACTTCTACTATATTTGGCTTTTTATTTCCTCTTTTTCTCCATAAACACACAGATCTCTGTGATCCAACCAGCCCTCATCTCTGCATCCAATCTCTGGGTCCTACCATTTCTACTGCCTTATAAAGTCTTTGTGTGCACTTATTTCTCCCTACCCCTAGTGTCACCATGCTTATCTAAGGCTATGTCATCTGTCCCTGAAACATGTTCCTTTCAAGCTATAGCTTGTATTCTTGCAACACTCTGTCCAGTCCACACTGACATCTAAATGATCTTTCCAACTCAAACATCTGTCATTCCCCTTTGCAACACCCTTCCATGTCAGACCCAGGTTCAAAATCTTTCTAGAAGCTCCATGTCTTTCAGCCCATCCCCCCTCACTCACCCCTATTCACTCACTATGAGCCAGCTTTATTGGACTTTTCTCTGCTTCTGCCACATTGTTTTTCCTATTTTCATTTGCAAGACCTTTGTAGAGGCTGTTTCCTTCTGCCTAGAAGTCTTTCCTCTCTCTTTCCTCCTCCCTGTTTTTGCCTGAGTTATTTCAATCCTTCTCCAGAAGGATTTGTACTAGTTTACAAATGATTTCCTCAGGGAGCCATTTCCTGTGAAATAATACGTATTTACCCAAACTTAGCTCATGTTAAATAACACCCTGTGGGTCAACCTTGATAATGCAAGGTAAGATTCATATCTGTGTGTTTAATATGACACCATGATGGACAGAAAGCTTTGTGTGTTATCTTAGAACTTTGTCCCTGTGACCCAGCACAGTGGTTAGGATGCAACAGGCAGTCTTTAAGTATGAGCTGATCAGTTAACTGACCCAACTATTGATGGATGGTTCTGTCTACTTCTAGATACAATGCAACAGTACTGATGTTTCTCCTGTTGACCTCTTTCAGAATGCTGTATCCTTCTTTGAAATGATTAACTAAAGACACAAATATTGAACATCTCTTTCCAGAATCTATGAAGATTCTTCAAGGATATCTGATTCATTTCACTTGTCTTTATTGTATTTTTACCAGGTGGGTGTATGGTCCATCTTTATAGGACCAATATGTTCATTGGTATAGAAATTACAGTGACAGGTAACCACGTTAAACATGACCTAACAAGAGAAAATAAGATGGATTTTGCACAGCTACCTTGTCAAGATGGAAATCAAATAATATTTATAGTGCATAAGTAGTATATAAAGCTTGACACTGGTCCCTTTCAAGATGATAATACAATTTCTGAAGTACTAAAGATATTAGGAAAGAAGATCCTAAGACACTTTAATGAAAATGTCACTTGGTTTTTCCCTGAGTCTATTCAAACTCCTGTGGTTCACTGAAGAAAGTGCCCTATTAAGGCAATCACAGGGTCTGTGCTTCCCTCAGCCACAACACAGCTCCTATGGTTAATTAGTATTCCTAGGAATCTGCCCTATGTGTATTGGACCAAAATGCCTTGAGAGGGGATTTTCTTGACATGTCTGATTCAACTTCATTTGGGGTAGACCTGGTATCTTCTTGGATAAGGTGTCTTCCGAACAACTGTTTTGTGGTCTGCCATCTCCAATAAAATGAGGTCATAGGGGTTAATTACCTCTATATCCAAAGGTTTGGGAACACTCTCTAAACTTACTCTGAAAATCAACCAATCCATAAAATGTGGGCTCAGGAGTATATGCAATGCAAGCATGTGTGTGTGTTTGTGTGCATCACACTATTCACATATTTGGTTTCAAACAATGAAGCAACTTTGCTCTCAAGAGACCTCACCCTTTTTTCCAAAAAAATATAGATGGTTTTAAAGTTAACCCTACCCTTCAGCTTTTACAGGGAACAGCTTCTCTTTTTTCTCTTTTTTATTTAATTATTTTATTGTTGTTCAGTTACAGTTGTCTGCATTTACCTCCCACCCCAGCCAAATCCACCTCTCTCACTTGCTTCTACCCCACCTGGTTTTGTCCATGTCCTTTACAGTTGTTCCTGAAAACCCTTCCTCCCCATTATCACTTCCCACCTCCCCTCTATTCACTGTCAGATGGTTCTTAATTTCAATGTCTCTGGTTATATTTTGCTTCCTTATTTACTTTGTTGATTAGGTTCCAGTTAAAGGTGAGATCATATGGCACTTGTCCCTCATTGCCTGACTTACTTCACTTAGCATAATGCTCTCCCATTTCATCTATGCTGTCACAAAGGGTAGGGACTCCTTCTTTCTTTCTACTGCTTAGAATTCCATTGTGTAAATGTACCATAGTTTTTTGATCCACTCATTTACTGATGGGCACTTAGGTTGCTTCCAGCACTTGGCTATTGTAAACTGTGTACTGCTATGAACATTGGGGTGCATAGCTTCTTTTGGATTGGTGTTTCAGGGTTCTTAGGATATAAACACAGCTGTGGAATTGCTGAGTCAAAAGGCAGTTCCCTTTTTAGTTTTTCTGAGGAAATTCCATACTGTTTTCCACAGTGGCTACACCAGTCTGCATTCACACCAACAGTTCACTAGGGTTCCCTTTTCTCCACATCCTCTTCAGTATTTGTTTATGATGGCCATTCTGACTGGTGTGAAGTAGTATCTCATTGTGGTTTTAATGCACATCTCTCTGATGGCTAGTGATGCTGAGCATCTTTTCATATGTCCCTGGGCCCTCTGTATGTTCTCCTTAGGGAAGTGTCTGTTTAAATCTTTTGCCCATTCTTAATTTGTTTTTTTTGGGGGGGAGGGGGGTCTTTCTGGAGTGGAGTCATGTGTGTTCTTTATATAGTTTGGAGATCAAACCCTTGTTCCAAGGGATCATTGGCAAATATGTTTTCCCATGTAGTTGGTTCTCTTTTCATTTTAATGCTATTTTCTTTAGCCATGCAGAAGCTTTTTAATTTGATGAGATCCCATTTGTTTGTTCTTTCCTGTATGTCCCTTGCTTTCAGGGACATATCACTGAAGATATTGCTGTGTGTAATTGGAAAGGAGGAAGCAAAATTGTCATTGTTTGCAGATAACATAATAGTCTACACAGAAAATCCTATAGACTCCACCAAAAAACTACTCAACCTAATAAATTAGTTTGACAAAACATCCAGATACAAAGTCAATACTCAGAAATCAAAGGCATTTTTGTATTCCAGCAATGAAATATCAGAAACAGAAATCGGGGGGGGGGGAGGAATCGTATTTGATATAGCTACAAGAAAAATGAAGTACCTAGGAATAAACTGAACCAAAGATGTAAAAGACCTGTACTCAGAAAATGACACAACACTGAAGAAAGAAATTAAAGAAGACACAAATGGAAGCACATACATGCTCATGGATTTATGAACATCATCAAAATCAAACTACCCAAAGCAATTTATAGATTCAATGCAATCCCTATTAAAGGACCAATGACATATTTCACAGATATAGAATGAACATTTCATAAATTTATATGGAAACATATATGACCCTGAATAGCTGCAGCAACTTTGAGAAAGAACAAAGTAGAAGAGATCACAATACCTGATATCAAACTGTTCTACAGGGCCACTGTAATCAAAACAGCCTGGTACTGGCATAAGAATGGACACATAGATCAATGGAACAGAATAGAGAGCCCAGAAATAAACCCAAGTCTCTATGGTCAATTAATATTTGAAAAAGGGGGACTTCCAGCCAAGATGGAGGCATAGGTAGTTGCACTGTGCCTCCTCGCACAACCAAAACTGAGGACAATAAAAGTTGAGAAACAAAAAACAACCAGAACAGAGAGAAATGAACTAAATGGAAGTCTGACTACCTTACATCCAGAGCAGTAAGGAGTGGCAGAGTCCGAGGCCTTCGGAGAGAGGTCAAGGGGTCCCAGCAGGAAAATGCGCTGGCTGGCAGAGGCGGGTGCCCAGGGTGCAGACAGCAGCTGACAGACTAGTGGCAGACCCTGGGTGCAGGAGGAAACGAGCAGACCCAGTGAGGGGCACGAGGCAGCTGGCTGGACGCAGCCACACATTTGCGAGCGCAGACAAACTAAGCAAAAACGGGCAGTGACACAGACCGCACAATCCAGGGCCCCAGTGCTGGGAAACAAAGCCTAAGAGCACTGACTGAAAACACCTGAGGGAGCTGAGGCTGGGATATTCTCTCAGCCTCACAGGAGGCTCCTTGGGGAAACCCACAGAGTCCAAGGAAGTGCACAGGCCCACCTGCCCAAGGGCCAGCACCAGAAGGGCCCAGTTTGAATGTGGGAGACGGCAAGGGGGACTGAGGTCCTGGAGAGAGCAGAGCAGGTGCCATTGTTCCGTCTCAGACCCAGCCCCCACATAAAACGTCACAACCCAGCGACTGGGGTGCCCCGCCCTGGTGAACACCTAAGGCTCTGCCGCCCTTATGAAACAGCCACAACCAGACCAAAGGAAAATAAAAAATAAAAAAGATGGCTCAAACAGAATTAAAATCCCCAGAGCCAATTTTTTTAAGTGACCGAGAGATAGCTAACCTATCAGATGCACAGTTCAAAGCACTGGTGATCAGGATGCTCACAGAATTGGTTGATTTTGGTCATAAATTAGATGAACAAATGCAGGCTACGATAAGAGAAATGAAGGAAAACACACAGGGAACCAATAGTGAGGGGAAGAAAACTGGGACTCAAATCAATGGAGTGGACCAGAAGAATGAAAGGAACAACCAAACAGAGAAGAATGAAGAAACAAGAATTCAAAAAAATGAGGAGAGGTTTAGGAATCTTCAGGACACCTTTAAACATTCCAACATCTGAATTATAGGGGTACCAGAAGGGGAAGAGGAAAAGAAACAAATTGAAAACTTATTTGAACAGATAATGAAGGAGAACTTCCCCAATCTGGCAAGGGAAATAGACTTCCAGGAAGTCCAGGAAGCTCAGAGAGTCCCAAAGAGGTTGGCCCCAAGAGGAACATGCCAAGGTACATCATAATTACATTAGCCAAGGTAAAAATAAAGGAGAGAATCCTAGAAGCAGCAAGAGACAAGGAGACAGTAACCTACAAAGGAGTTCCCATCAGACTGTCAGCTGATTTCTCAAAAGAGACCTTACAGGCAAGAAGGGGCTGGAAAGAAGTATTCCAAGTCATGAAAGGCAAGGGCCTACATTCCAGATTGCTCTATCCAGCAAAGCTTTCATGTCGAATGGAAGGGCAGATCAAGTGCTTCTCAGATAAGGTCAAGTTAAATGAGTTCATCATCACCAAGCCCTTATTATATGAAATGTTAAAGGGACTTACCTAAGAAAAAGAAGATTAAAAATATGAATAGTAAAAAAAAAAAAGTCATCAAATGGAGGGTTAGCAACAGGGAAGTGGGAGGAGGAGAGAGGGGGAAAAGATATAGATAATAAGTAGCATAGACAATAGGTAGAAAATAGACAGTGGGGGGCAAGAATAGTATGGGACATGTAGACACTAAAGAACTTATGACACATGGACATGAACTAAAGGGTGGAATGTCAGTGGGAGGGGATGGGCAGGGTGGAGGGGAGTGAAGGGGGAAAAGGGGACAACTGTAATAGCATAATCAATAAAATAAAAATTAAAAAAAAGGAAAAAGGGGGCAGAAGCATAATATGGAGTAAAAATAGCCTCTTCAACAAATGGTGTTGGCAGAGCTGGACAGCTACGTGCAAAAAAATGAAACTTGATCACCAACTTATACCATACACAAAAATAAATCCAAGGTGAATAAAAGACTTAAATATAAGCTGTGACACCATAAAAGTCCTTGGAAAACATAGGCTGGAATAGTTTTCTCTATCTAGGTCAATCTGCATAGTTTTTACCAGAATCTTAAATATATCTTTCCTGAATTGTTTTTAAAGTTCCCCGGAATGCCTTTACATTTTCTGCAAATTGTGCATATTTGCGTGTTTGCACAGTTTTGAGGAAAGGGAGCATCAGACTCTTAAATAGATCTAGTACCCCTCCAAAATTAAGAGAAACTAATTTAAATAAAAGGGAAAATTGGCAGTTAGAAGCCCAACTGGAGGCAGTTAGAAGCCCTCTGGAGGCAGGCTGACTAAGACATTTAGCCACTCTAAGCCTCTTAAAAAGGAATAATAATACCTATCCCTTGCCTTGGCTGGCGTAGCTCAGTGGATTGAGCGCAGGCTGCGAACTAAAGCATCGCAGGTTCGATTCCCAGTCAGGGTGCATGCCTGGGTTGTGGGCCATGTCCCCAGTGGGGGCCACGTGAGAGGTGACCACACATTGATGTTTCTCTCTCTTTCTCCCTCCCTTCCCCTCTCTAAAAATAAATAAAATATTTTTTTAAAAAAGGAATAATAATACCTATCCCATTTCCATCAGTCATTTGTAGGAGTAAGGGATTCAATGCATAGTCAACACTGAAAATACAGAGGCACTAACAGCATGTTTGGTAAGTAGTCAACACTGGTTAATATTATATCTGTACAATTTTCTGCACCCTCCAAAGGAGCCATCAACCCTGTCCTCAGATTGGAGGCAAGGCTAGTGAGACAATTCTGCTGAGTGTAGCTCAGATTCAGGGCATCCAGTTGCCGCACCCTGCTGCCTAGAGAGCTTCCGTTTACCCATAAATTGGAAGGTCAGGATGTGAATTTCTAGCATGGTCTTTTTCAGAGGTATGGATATAAGGAGAATGTTCTCCAGGAACCAGAGTTCTGAAAGAGACTTTGTTTTCTACAATGCCAAATGTTTCCTAAGCTCTCTTAGGAGTCTTATCATAAAATCAACTTCAGTGAGCACACTGGCCTTTGGAAAATACAGTGTACTCATGATTGCTCTACTTACCATAGGTCTTTAGAGTCACTTTTTGCAACAGTCTATTTCTAATGCACCAAGCAGTGAGAGGTATTCAGTCTGACCTAATTACAATGTTTAGCATTTGTCTCCCTCACCAAAGTGTGAGCACATTGGGGGCAGGAACTGTCTCTTGAGCATCTTACCCTATCTTCAGGTAGACCAGGTGACCTGCTGGGCATTTTGCAGTGGCTTATGAGTTTGCTGTGATTCTGATATCAACTGAGGATACCATATGAAAATCACCTAGACCCACTGCATGCTTATTGCATGCAGAGTGACCATGGTGATTCTTTCTTTCAAAACACCTACAATCTCTTCAAACACTGAATGGTTAATGCTCACATTCTAAATGAATCTGTAGTAAACTGTACTATTTTCTTACAACTTTTTCTTCTTTCCTGCCCTTGCAATAGTTAACTGTGGGCATGGTGCATATCCCCATTCCTGTAAGCATGGTTATATGGAATTGGAAGTGGCCTTAATAATAATTACTGACATACACTAAGGATTTATTTGGCAACCAGAAACTGTTGTAAATGCTCTACATTAGCCCATTTAATTCTCACAGTGGCCACATGAGGAAAAGACTGTTACTTTCCCAAGTTCACAGGAGCAGCAAGTGGTGCAACCAAAATTAGATCTTAAGTAAAATAGCTTCAGTACATATGTCCTTAGCTAAAGAGAGCATTAGACATCAATCCTGTTGCTGTTCCCTCTCTAATAACACTGGGTCTTTCAGCCTGGGCATCTTCTTAGGTGTGGAGCTCCCAACATCAAAGGCAAGCTATCCCATGTTTGGAAGCACCAGTTGTCAGGAAAGTCTTCTCCCTGATATAAATCCTGGTACTTCTCTTCTGAAGGACTACACCTTCTTTATCCAGCATCCCACTGTGTGACTGAAGGTTGTTAGGTTATCTCTAATAATAATTTTCTCCCTCAAGCCTGCAGAGACAACAGATTCTTTCCCATGGTAGCCCTTAGGTTCAGTAGAGACTATCTTCCTCATCATTAGTTTCTCCCAATATAACCTTGTCTGTACTGTTTGTAAAAATGCTTTAAAAATAGGAGATCTTGAAAAAATGTAAGCCTGTGATCATTATTAGAATGATCACTTGACAAATGCAGATTGAATTAAATTAGACACACCCACTGAAAAAATGTTTGAGATATTTACGGAAAATATCTTTTGAGGGTTTTTTTTTAATTTACTGAATTTCAGGAAAGAAAAGTAGCAGACCCATTCCCTTGGTATCTATGATTTTAGCAGAGAGTTGGGAGTAGTTTTTTAAAACCTAGTTCAACAAGTGGGAGAATCCCATGGGCTCTGGGATTAGTCCCCACATGTGATCATCTATATGAGGAATCTCCTTCCAGAAAATCCTGAAGAGGCTCTTCCCAGGAGCAGCAACAACTGTAACCACAGTTCATAGGGTCCCACTCCAGGTAAATGTCCTTGCCCTAAGGAAGCCCCAATTTGCATTTCAAGAAGTTCACCAGGTCCATGCTCAGTTTTCACAAGCTAACAAAGAAAGAGAGACAGAGAGAGTATTGATAAAAACTTCCTTTGATTATTTAATCCCTAGTACTCCAAACACATAAAGAAGGAAATCATGGCATTTTTTCTGCCTCTAGGAAAATTTAAGTGATGTTTCAAATACTTCCTTCTTAAAAAGAAAAAAGAGAAAGTATATTTCAGTAGTTAAGAGCATGCTTTTGGGGGCCAGACCAATAAAAATCCCAGTTCCAGATCTTTCCTTTATGAGATCAGTGTCTTTTTTAAGTTGTCAAAGTGGTCTTGCTCTGAGATTATTCCATGATAAAATAGAGATAATAATAGCATTTTTATCATGTTATTGTTTTAAGAGTTAAATGAAGTAAAACAATTAGCATAGTACCCAATTCCATACATTATAGGTATTGTTATAGCTAGTGCTTTTTAAAAATATATTTTATTGATTATGCTATATTTGTCCCATTTCTTCTCCCCTTTACTTCTCTCAGCCCTGTACCACCCTCCCACCATCATTTCCCCACCTTATTTCATGTATATGGGTCATACATATAAGTTCTTTGGCTTCTCCATTTTCCATACTATTCTTAACACACCCCTGTTTATTTTGTACCTATCAATTATGCCTCTTATTCCCTATACCTTTTCTCACATTCTGCTCCCTCCCCAACCCCACTGATAACCCTCCATGTGATTTCCATTTCTGTGATTCTGTTGTTGTTCTAGTTGTTTGCTTAGTATTTGTTTTTGTTTTTTAAGTTCAGTTGTTGATAGTTGTGAGTTTGTTGTCATTTTAGTGTTCATGGTTTTGATCTTATTCTTCGATAAGTCTCTTTAACATTTAATATAATGTAGACAACTGTAATTGAACAATAAAATAATTTAAAAAATTAAAAAACATTTCATATACTTGGTGATGATGAACTCCTTTAACTTGACCTTATCTGAAAAACACTTTATCTGCCCTTCCATTCTAAATGATAGCTTTGGATGTAGCTAATCTTGGATGTAGGTCCTTGCCTTTCATGACTTTGAATCCTTCTTTCCAGCCCCTTCTTGCCTGTGAGGTTTTTTTGAGAAGTCAGCTGACAGTCTTATGGGAACTCCTTTGCAGGTAACTGTCTCATTTTCTCTTGCTGCTTTTAAGATTCTATCCTCATGTTTAATCTTGGGCAACTTGATTATTATGTGCCTTGATTATGCTTGCTTGAGTCTAACTTGTTTGGGACTCTCTGAGCTTCCCGGACTTCCTGGAAGTCTATTTCTTTTACCAAATTAAGAAAGTTCTGCATTATTTTTTCAAATAAGTTTTCAATTTCTTGCTTTTCCTCTTTTCCTTCTGTCACCCCCATTATTCAGATGTTGGAAAGCTTAAAGTTGTCCTGGAGATTCTAAGCCTCCCCTCATGTTTTTGAATTCTTGTTTCTTCATTCTGTTCTGGTTGAATGTTTATTTCTTCCTTCTGGTCCAAACTGTTTGTTCACTTGAGTCCCAGTTTCCTTCCTGTCACTGTTGGTTCCCTCTACATTTTCCTTTATTTCACTTTTCATAGCCTTCACTTTTTCCTCTAATTTGAGACCATACTCAACCATTTCTGTGAGCATCCTGATAATCAGTGTTTGGAACTCTGCATCTGATAGGTTGACTATCTCTTCATGGCTTAGTTGTATTTTTCCTGGAGGTTTGATCTATTCTTTCATTTGGGTCATGTTTTTTGTCTCTGCATGCCTGTTATGTAGTAAAGGGTGGAGGCTTAGGTGTTCACCCAGGCAGGGCAACCCACATCACTGCACTGTGGCACTGTATGTGGGGGAGGGGTCTGAGAGGGAATAATGCTGCTTCCTTAGCTCTCCACCAGCTTTCAGTCACTTACTCTGCCACCCACAAGCAACTTGGGCCCTTCTGGTGCTGATTTCAAAGTGGATAGATATGTTCTGGGACACTGGGGGTCTCTCCAACAAACTCTCCTATGAGGCTGTGAATTTTCCTACCACCTTGACCTCCACAGGTTTTTTCAGTCAGAGATTTTGAGGCTTTATTTCCCCATACTGGAACCCTGGGTTGTGTGATCTGGCTCCTTAGTTGTTCCTCCTGATTTGTCTGCGTGCAAATGTGAGACAACCCACTCTGTCAGCTGCCGCCTTGTCCTGCCTGCCAGCTGCCACCTTGCCTGTCCAAGCCCTCCAGCTGCCACCTTGCTACAAGTCCTCTCTGCCTCGACTGCATTTCTCTGCCCTTCCTACTAGTCTGAATGAATGTTTCTTTTTTAACTCCTTGGCTGTTGGACTTCCATACAGTTCAATTTTCTGGCAGTTCTGGTTATTTTTTGTTTTTAAATTTGTTGATGTCCTTCTTTTTATTGTGTGAGGAGGCAAAGTGTATCTACCTATGCCTCTATATTGGCTGCAAGTTTAGCCAATGCTTTTAAATTGTATCAATACATGATAGAGTTGAATCCTGGTCCTCTTAAAATATTTTTTGCTACTAATTGGCAGTTGTGCTACACAGCTTGTTTTCATATTGTTCATATGGAAACAGCATAAGGGGATCCTTTGTCTGCACTATGAATAGACTCATGGATTTCAGCACTCTTGGGGACCTCAGCTTTTATTTAGAAAGCCAATTTGTCTACTGGCAAACTTTTAAGCTCTGTTTTTTCATGCTCTACAGCAACAGCAAAATTTCATAAAATTTGTTTATGAAATTATTGTCATCAAGAAAACACAAAATAACATTAATGGAGTAAAGTTAATGAAATGCAAAACTTTTCTTTGGAAATAATTTTTTAGCTTCTAGTCAAGCAAACAAGAAAAAAAATAGGGAAGACTAATATCGGTATGAAAGAGAGAACATCACTACAGATAATAAAGAAATACTTGACACAACTCTATACCCACAAATTTGATAACCTAGATGAAATGAACTGATTCCTTAAAAGTGACAATTTGCAAAAACTCATGCAAACTAGAAATGTACAATATGAGGCCTATACTTATTAGGCCTATACCTATTAAATACATTGAATGAATAATTAATAACCTTTTAGAACAGAAAGTATCAGCCCAGATGGGTTCACTGGTAAATTTTACCCAACATTTATGGAAGAAATTATACCATTTATCTACAATCTCTTTTGGAAGATAGAAGCAGAAGAATACTTACTAAATCATTCTATAAGACTAGCATTACCCTAATATTAAAATTAGGAAGGCATTACAAGAAGAATAAACTACAGAGTAATATTTCTCATGAGCATACATGAACAAAATCTCAAGAAAATATTTAAAAATTGAATTCAACAATGTATAAAAAGAATTATACACTATAACCAAGTGGAATTTATCCAAGATATGCAAGGCTGGTCCAACATCTAAAAATCAATTAATGTAATCCATCACATCAAACAAGCTAAAACAGAAAAAAAATCACATGATTGCATGAATAGATGTAGAAAAAGCAGTTGACAAAATCCAATACCCATTCTTGATAAAAGAGAAAACTCTCACTTAATTAGAAACAGAGGAGAATTTCTACAACTTGATAAAGATTGTCTACAAAAGCTCTATAGCTAACATCATACTTTATGGTGTGAAACTTAAAACTTTCCCACAATATTAGGTTTAAGGTAAGTATGTCCCCTCTCATTAATCATTTTCAACTATTTTTAGAAGCTCTAAACAAGAAAAAGGAATAAAATCTATACAGATTGGAAGGGAATAGTGAAACTATATTTGTTCACAGATGACATGATCATCTATGTATAAAATTTGAAAGAATCAATAAAAATCACCCTCCTGGAACTAATCAGCCATTATAGCAAAGTATAAATCTAACTAAATATGAACATAATCTATTGAAGACAAATACAAATCTCTAATGAATGAAATAAAAAAAGAACTAAATAAATGGAGGATATTCCATGTTCACAGATAGGAAGACAATATAGTCCCCATGACCAGTGTGGCTGAGTTGGTTGGGTGTTGTCACACAAAGCAAAGAGTTGCCAGTTTGATTCCCATTTGGGGCATATGCCTGGGTTGTGGGACTGGTCCCCAGTTCGTGAGTGTGTGATAAGCAGCCAATTGATGTTTCTCTCTCTCTTTCTCCCTCCCTTTTTCTATCTCTAAAAATACGTAAATAAGTACATCTTTTTAAAAAAGGCAATGTCGTCCAGATACAATTTCTTCCCAATTTGATCTATAGATTCAATGCAATCCAATCAGAATTCCAGCACGTTGTTTTGTGGATATTAACAAAAAAAATTCTAAAATTTACATGGAGAATCAAGGGACCTAGAATAAGCAACAAAATATTGAAGGAGAACAGCACTGGAAGACTGATACATCCAACTTCAAGGTTAACCATATAGCAACAGTAATCAAAACAGTGTGGAATTAGTGAAAAAAAAAAAAACAGACAAAGATATCAATGGAACAGAATAGAGAACCTAGAAATAGAAAAAAAACAAAAGAACTTATAGTTACATAATTAAAATTATGTTTTATACTTAATGCTGAACATAAAAATCAAGTCACAGAATAGGGTATCAGTCCATGTATATAAAGTTCAAAACATTGAAAAATTAAGCAATGCCTTCTTTAAGGATACAAGTATCTGTGGTAGCACTATAAAGTATGGTGATGCTATACACTTTGCAGGATAATATTGTAGTTACCTGACTTGGGGAAGGGATTAATAAGAAGCTCCTGAGAAAATTCAGAAACAATAGTTACCTTTATATATTAAACTGTATGTTTGCACATGGATGTGTATTGAATCTATGGTCCATAATTTACAGTATTTATAGCTTTTCATTTGCCAACACTTAATATAAAACAACACAACAGAGTATGGAGGCTACCAAGTCCATTGTTTTCTCATAAGATTTATCAAAGTAGAGATTAGAAAAAGAATTGCAGAAGAAAAATATTCAAAGAGGATATGGCTAAAATGTGTTCACAATCAGAGAAACTCAAAAATTCTCACTTTAAGAAATCATGGAAGATTCAAAACAGGATAAATAAATCTACCACTAGACAGACATATTATAAGTCACCTATAGACATCAAAGACAAAGCAGCCATCTTAAGAATCAAGGAGAAAAAAGGACCATCTACAAAGAAATGGTGATTGTGCTGACAGCCAACATTACAAGAGTAGAAGGCAACAGGAAAGTGTATTTGAACTGCTGTGATAACTGTAACATAGGATTCTGTATGCAATTAAGCAATTATTCAAGAATAAGTACTAGGTAAGACAATTTTGGATAAACAAAACCCCAAACAATTTCATTAATAACACACCTACTTAAGAATATATTCATGGGGGAAAAAACAGGAGGAAAGATTGATATTCAAAAAAAATTATGAAATTACAAAATTTATGGTTAAACTCATTTACTACTATATGACATGGATTTTTAAAAAGTGAGAATTTAAGTACTGGGGAAAAATAGTCCTATCTGCTGTGGCTCGGTGGATTGAGTGCTCGATGGCAAATCAAAGGGTCGCTGGTTCAATTCCCAGTCTAGGGCAAATGCCTGGGTTACAGGCCAGGTCCCCAGTAGGGGGCATAAGAGAGGCAACTACACATTGATGTTTCTCTCCCTCTCTTTCTCCCTCCCTTTTTCTCTCTAAAAATGCATAAATAAAATCTTCAAAAAAATAAAGTACTCAGGAAAAATAATTTGAAAAACAGAAATGGCTCATCAGAGTTCATATGTTGTCAAACCCTTCATTGTTTAGTATCTTCTTCTTGTTATTTTTTTATTTTTATTTTATTGTTGTTCAAGTACAGCTGTCTGCATTCTGCCCTCCCCCCATGGAACCTAATCAACAAAACAAGCAAGCAAAATATAAATAGAGACATTAAAATTAAGTTTAGTATCTTCTTAAACAATACAGCTATTAACTAACTTTGGACTTTATTATTTCAAGCACCCATGTTAAAATTTTAAGGGTAGCTACCAGAAGAACATAAATATAATGCATATATAACCTTCAACCAGTAAATAGTTGGTAGGGGTAATGATAATATCTCAGAAGCAGGAAAAGAGAGTAGAGAGAAGTAAAGAAAAATCGGGATTAAATAGCAGAGATGAAAACAAATATATGAAGGATTACAATAAATAAAAATGAATTTAACCTCACAAAAAACAAAGTGCCAGGTTTTAATTTTTATCAAATAGTACTTTTGCAACAACTAACTCTAATCCAGCAATTGTATTTACATATGTTCAAATGTGGGCATATTTGAGATTGTTAATTGCCACGCTGCTTGCAATAGCAAATATATCAGAGCCAGTCTAAATGCCTGTCACTAGAAGCATTGATTAATACATTTTGGGTTTGTTCACACAATGGAACACTATTCTGCAATTAATTTCAGTGAGCTGGCTACCGCAACAGCCATCAACATGGACTATTTCAAAACTGTAACATTGATTGAGGAAATTAAGTTGCAAAAGTATACAGAGAATGTCAAGCCATTTTTATTCATCTACAAATATACAAAACAATATTAGGTATTGTTTTAAATTACAATCACAGAGAACAGAAGACTAAAGCCCTATGTGAGAATACTAAACAATAAACCCAGATTGCTATTTCCTTTGGGGAATAAGAAAGAGAATTGAGATTAGGGAGGAAAACCCAGGGCCTTCAACTATACTTGTATTTTTTCTAAATAAGATTGTAGGAATTATAAAATATAATAAAAATATTTATGAAAGTAGAAAAAAACCTTTAAACTTAATAAAGCTTGGTGGGAGATATTCTATGTTTGACCATTACTTATCATTACTTAGCACTATTTACTAAAATATAGATTTATTTACTATCATTTTCTCCATGATTTAAAAATTTTATACTAAACATTTTAAATAAAAAATATTATCATGAAAACAAGCTCAAAAAGAGGTTTAGCATTATTGTTGAATTCAGGGGGAAATTTTTTATGGAGTCCTTAGTATGTTCCATGAATCTGAAATGTATCATATATAATGGTAAACCCAGAACTGTTTTTGCCATAAAAAATTTAGCACAGTGAGAAAATGTAGCAACATGAGAAAGACATGATATAACATGATAGATGCAGTAAAAGAAATGAACACAAGGCACTACAAAAAAATATCTACTAGAGTCAGTGTAGAATAAATAAGTGGTGAGTGAAAGGAAATTACTGGGTGGGAAGGAAGCCAGAAAATTCACACACTAAATATCATATATTCCAGATACTGAGGCAGCACTAGGAAATCTCAGCATGAAGAAAACTGTTCAGCAAGACTAAGGGTGTTTTCTGATTTGGAAATACAGTAGAGAGGGTAACATGGGTGGAAAGAAGACAGGACAAGAGAGAAATCTTCTGGAATAAAGACCTTATGTTGTGGCCCATAGACAGAAACCTAAATAGTAAATGAATCAAAAACAGAAAAAAAAAACATTGTGGTAGAATAGTAGGTACACTACTTGTAAATTATAAAATGGTTCTCCTCAGGTACAGGTTTATCATTTTAGTTCAACAAAAATGATCACATTCAGTCTTATTTCTGCCAAGGGACTCACCTCAGGTCCTGTCATATCTGTATGTAGGGTAACAGCATGTAGGGTACCAGCTACTCTGCATCCCAGCCTAGGTCTCACAGGGATCCCTATCTAAGCCTCACACAAGGAAACTTTGCTTGTTGGTGTTAATATGAGCACCAATAACATGAGAGCTCAGACCTAGTTAGAGATCCACATCATTAAAAAACCAACAATATTCTACACTTTAAATATATGTTTAATTAAGAAATGCATTTTGTAGATCATTGCTTTGATGACTACTGATGACCTCACATCATTACTATGTTGTTTTGTAAAGCAGCAATGTCTATGTCTGCACTCCTGCTTCAACTGCAAGTTTTCAAAAAGCCCTGAAGATGCACAAAAAACCGTCATCATCAGGCTGACATAATAGGCTCACCTGGTTCTCCCACTGCTGCTGTCATCACTGTCTCAGCAGTTGTCCACTTTCTCTTCCTCCATGAAAACCCCAAGGACAGGTTGGCATTAGTGTTCTTTAATGGTTTATTGACTTTTCCTTATATGTCCATTAAAAATTGTGCCCTTTGAGTTATCATCACTAAAATTGCAAAAGTGTTATGAATTAGGAAATCTCCTTTAACATAATCACATAACTTTTGCAAGACATTGTATATATGTAGATAGACATATCCATTCACATCACAGTCATCGTGTTTTCTGAAGTCCATGCACTACAGTGGAACACCTAATTCACATAACAATGAAAGATCAACAGGGGTACATATCATTGAATCTGTTGTTTCCTGCTTATCATATCTTTTGTTTAAAATATATTTAAATCTGGAAATTTAGTAGATTTCTAATCTATTCTCTTCACATAAATCCCATCCTCAGATTTCTACTTTACTAGACATCTTAGGTTCTAAAAAAGTTTGAAATTGCTTTAGAAAAAGCCTAGAGGTTCAAAACAAAACACTATATAATGTGAAATATTTTACCGAATTAATTAATGGTCAACTTAAATGTCCCACAACAATGAAAATCACTATTAGAGATTGAAAGTGCTCCCCTATTTGTTCATAGTATTTTGACATAGTAGAGCAAGCATTTTATAAACAATAAATCCAGTGTCTTTTCAGTGACCTAGAGTTAAGATTCCCGTGAATGAGATCCAAGACATCTATTGTAGTCAGAAATTGATGGCATTTCAGAGATAAAGGATATCGTGGTCAAACAGACTTAAGAAACGAAGCCTTGGAGAAGTATAGAACATCATCTGTCTCTGTCGGCTGATTAGTAACAGAGGAGAGTTAGAACAGACTAAGCACAGGGCTTGTTTTATGCCACCAACTTCACCCTCACCTTTATATGAAGGTGTGGATGGGCCTGTTGTCATTTACCATCGAACAAGGAATTCTGTAAACTCAGTTTCACAATATGAATTAATTAATGGCTGGAATTATCTTGGTTACTTTTTTTCTGTTTAGTTGTACCAAAATGATCTCTTTATTAGAAAAAATTAAAATTATACCAACTCCTTTGTCCTAGAAAACATTTCCTTGAAAAAGAGCTAAACAAGATAAAGATTAGTTGAAAGAAATACTATTTTAAAGATAAGTCACTTGAGAGAAACTTAATTTAGCAGTAGAAAATTCAGATCAATCAGGTGATGAAACAGCAAAAATTTAGCAGCAAGAAATCCTCTACGAAAACGTAGCATTTGTCTAGTGTGTACACACACACTTTAATAAAAACTTTCAATGGAAAATAGAAAATAAACAGGAATTGAAAAAAATACAAAGAGACATTGAAATATAGAATTGTCCACAGAAGAACACTGTGCATGTGTGCTCTGCTGACTGTAAAACTCTGATAAAATGAGAAATTGGGTTAAAAGTCTTTTCTGAGTGATTTGCAGTTGAAACCCCTCGGAAAACTTCACCTTTCACATATATAGTTGAGAAGGCCCATGACTGTCAGGTAGAAGTCAGAATACACAACATTACATAACAATATAAAATAATTAATGACAATTCTTTCAAGTTAGTTGGAAAATAAATGTGTTTGCTTAAGTGATGAAATGACTTTAAAACTCACTTCACAGACTATATTCCCTAGTGCTGATAATTACAAATGATAATTAGTTCTCTAAATATGTATATATATGTTAAATAAAAGATTATTGCAAAATATCAAAAATATATTTTAAGTACACAACTTTGTGAGCACAGAGGAAGTGTGCAGGTTTTGTAGACCACTGAATAAATGTAGTTTGTTCAAAAATATCTCACAACCTCCTGAGTTAATCAAGCTTCAGAAATAGGACCACTTATGTACAGTCTTTTGTAGACTGCCTCTCTCAAAAAAAAAAATGGTAAAGGATCATTAAGTCATTTTAAAGAATATTGTTCTGTTCTTTTCAGAACCTAAAGCAAACTTTATAGAATTTTGGAAAATATATTTCCCCATGCTCCTCTCATAATGAAGGGGTATAAAATATCAAAATATATGCTTTGTGGATGATAACAAAACACTAGCAATAGCTAATGTTACTTACATTGGTAGACAGTGCACTATGTGCTATGTAGTGTGGTGCAGAGAGACTGTCATTTTGGGCTGTGCACATGGAATCTGGACCCAGTTTGTGGCAGACATCCCCTCACCTGCCCCCTGTCAGCTGTGGACATTGGGCAAATTACATATATCTCTGTGCATTAGTTCCTCATCTGTGAAAATGTAAATAATAGCACTTGTTTTGTTATAGGTCAGTAGGCATAGACAAAATAATACACAAGTGATGCTTAAAACAGTGTCTGGAACATGTCAACAGCTGGTAAATGTGAGCATGCTACAAGCACTGTCCCACTTAATTCTCACAAAAGTCATACAAGAGAGCTATATAATGGAGGCTCAGAATGGTTAAGTAACTCATCCATGGTCATACAGTTAGTATCTGATAGAGCTAGGATTCAGTCCTACCCAGTTACTAACTAAAATGGCATAATATAATACAAAAAAATTAGCTCTAATTGAAAAAAAGGTCTTTGATTTAGAATAGCAGTTCACTATTTTCCTGAGTCCTAAGTTCAGAGAAATTATCTATAAAGTTCATCAGCTTAATTCATCATATTCACAGGAAACTAAAATGAAAGAAAAACCATGTAATCATCACAATAAAAGCAAAAAAAAAGCATTTGACAAAAATCTAACCCTATTTATGATTTCAAAAAAAATTCTCAGAAAACTAGAAAGAGTAGAAAACTTCCTTAACTCAAAAACTCAAAAATGGCATCTATGAAACCTCTATAGTTCACATAATATTTAGTGATGAAAGACTGAATGTCCTCCTAAGATCAGGAACAGGCAAGAATTTACACTCTCAACACCTTACTCACATTGTCCTGGAGGTTCTAGCCAGTCCAGCAACAAAGACAAATAGAAGGAATATAGATCTGAAAGGAAGATGCAAAGCTTTTGCTATTTGCAGATGACATAATCAGAAATGGAGGAAAAAAGCCTAGGGAATCTACTTAAAAATTATTAGAAATAAGTAAATTTAGAAAGAATGCAGGGTACATGATATTTGAAATTACACACACACACACACACACAAATATATATCCAAACAATAAAATAATGTTCAAAACCATTAAATATTTAATATAGATCTCATAAATATGAATAAGACAAGACACTGGAAACTAAAGAAATAATGCAAAGAAAGATTAAAGTGTTACATAAATGGATTGTCAAGATGTCCATTCATCCCAAATTGATCCAGAAAAGCAATGTTGTGCCAAACAGGATCTTGAAAATGCAAACATAAAAGAACCAAATATTTGTGAAAGGAACAAATTGGAGGAATCCTACATATACATAAAGATTTCATAATTTATAAGGGGGGACCCCCCAAAACTTGGAATTTATTTATTAAAAAATTGTGTATTCTTACATGTTTAAACTTCAATCACCTTCAAAGCACTCTCCTTTTGATACAATGTCTGTATCAATATGTTTTTCTACTGCTCAAAAGAGTTTTTGAGCCCTGGCTGGTGTGGCTCAGTGAACAAGTGCTGGCCTGCAAACCACAGGGTTGCCGGTTCAATTTCCAGTCAGGGCACATGCCTCAGTTGCAGGTCCCCAGCAGAGTACCCGTGAAAGGCAAACACACACTGAGGTTTCTCTCTCTCTCTCCTTCCCTCCCCTCTCTATAAAAATAAATAAATAAAATCTTTTTTTAAAAAGGAGTTTTTGAACTCATTGGTTTTTATTTCTTTTAGTGCTTCTGCCATTTTTATTTCAGCTCTCCATCAGCAAAACATTTCCCTTTGAGGACTTTTTTCACCCAGCAAAACAAAAGAAAAATCTCTCAGGGTAAGATCAGGTGATGGGAACGGTGGAGTTTGAGAGTCATGCCATTTTTGGTCAAAAACTGCTGAACACTCGGCATTGTACAGGCAGGTGTGCTCATAAATCACCCATCATGAAATGGGCAAACACTGCAAGAGTCTTCAAGAGAAACTCACTGAGGCCAAACACAGCCTCTCACAACAATGCCAGCTGGTACACTAATACAAATGGATTCTTAGAATGCTCACCTAGCAGTGGGAGCCTGTACAAGAAGGGGCCTGCACTCCAGAAGATAATTCCAGTTTTGGGGAGGTCTCCACTTGTATATAGAGTACTGTAGAGCAGAATAAAGAAATGAACTCCTGACACATGCCACTACATAAATGAACCTAATGCTAAGTGAAAGAAGCCAGAAACAGGAGTAAGTCTGTATAATCCTATTTACACAAAATTCTTTAAAAGCCAACCTAAGCAGGTCAGTAATTTTGTGAGAATGGAGAGATAAAATCGCAAAGGAGCACAAGGAAGGTGTAGAGAGCAAAGGAGAAATTCTACATCTTCATTGTGATCATAGTCACATGAGTATATGCATTTGTCAAAACTCATCTAACTACTACCATAAAATTGGTACATTTTATTGAGTACAAACTTAAAAGTTAACTAAAAAATTTCAATTGTTGCAGTTGCAATGGCATAAAGGGATATCACTGGGACAATGTGTAATGACAGATTCCATCTACTCAAGGATGTCAAGAAAGGTTTCCTTGCAAAACGATCACTCCATTGGCAACCAGGAGTCCTTCTTGAATGTAAGAAGACACAATAAGAGATGGTTTTCATGGTTGAGGTGAAAGATAATGGTAGTATAGACCAAAGCAACTTTGTGTAAGGTGTAGAGATAAAAAGAACTGTGGAGTTATAAAATGTTTAGTAGATAAAATGAACAGAGTTGATGATGGAATGAGGGAGAGAGATATCAGAGATGACACTCAGGATGCTGGTTGCTGACAAGAAACAGTACCTGGCATATGAGGGCTCACATTTATTGAGTGGAGAGGACTAGACCTGAGAGGTTAGCTGACAGTTCTATTTTGAAACATTGAGTTTGAGGTACCTTGAAAAATCCTAGAGGATATGTCAAATAGATGGATTTATTCATTTTTTAATTATAAGATGAACAGAAAGTACTGGTGAACTGTTTTTAATGATGTGTTGATGAGAGAATATATCTGAATAAAAGTCATCATTAATATCAGGTATAATGTAATAGAACATTTGAGAGAAAGCATGTGAATTAGTATATCTAACATAAGCTGGGAGAGTTATCTGTTATGTACAATGCAAACTATTCAGTTATTCACAGAGCAATTTATTGCTCTTGAAAAGATGTTTATAGCTGAGAATCCTGACCTAGTCCCTCTATTCCCAACTCCTAAAAAATTATGACAACGAATTACTAGGTCTGGAATCTACCCTAGCCAATAGTATTTAAATTTCAGCAAGCCATTCACCTTTCTTGTTACTCATTGTTTTCATCTGTAAAAAGTTTCCAGAGGGTATGCACTCAATGTTACAGAGTGGTTCTCCATGAGGTTAAATGTCATAAATCATTTTTTTAATCCTTACCTTACACCAGAGACAAAAATTTACTAAAAATGGATAAAAGGCCTAGCTGTAAAAACTAAAAATATAATATTATGAGAAGAAAATATAGAAAAAAACAGCTGAATGATATGGAATTTTGGAATAATTTCTTGGATATAACAGCAAAATCACAAAATAGGCAATAGAACATAAAGTACATAATTTTGTATTTCATTAAAACAAAACTTTTGCACATCAGAGAACACTCTCAAAAGAGTGTAAATGACAACCCAAGAAAGAGAGAAAATAATTGCAAGTCATATGCCTGATAAGGGGTTAATATCCAGAATATATAAAGAACTCACACAACAACAACAAAAAAATGAACAAACAGACTTAAAATGGTACTGGCATAAGGACACATAGGCCTATGGAACAGAATAGAGACACCAGGAATAAATGCAAGCCTCTGTGGTCAATTAATATTCTACAAAGGGGGCAGAAGCATAAAATGGAGTAAAAATAGTCTCCTCAACAAATGGTGTTGGGAGATCTGGACAGCTTTATGCAAAAAAATTAAACTCGACCACCAACTTACACCATACACAAAAATAAACTCAAGATGGATAAAAGACTTAAATATAAGTTGTGATACCATGAATTTCCTGGAGGAGAACATAGGGAGGAAAATCTCAGATATTCCACACAGTGATATTTTCACTGATATGTCCCCAAAAACAAGGGACATAAAAGAAAGAATAAACAAATGGGACTTCATCAAAATAAACAGCTTCTGCACAACTAAAGAAAATAGCATTACAATGAAAAGGGAGCCAACTGTATGGGAAAGCATATTTGCAAATAATACTTCAGACAAGAGTTTGATCTCTAAAATACATAAATAACTCACAGGACTCCACTCCAAGAAAACAAACAACCTAATTTAAAAATGGGCAAAGGACCTGAACAGACACTTCTCCAAGGAGGACATACAAAAGGCCCAGAAACACATGAAAAGATATTCAGCACCACTAGCCATCAGAGAGATGTGCATTAAAATCACAATGAAATACCACTTCACACCAGTGAGAATGGCCACCATAAATAAATCAACAAACAAGTGTTGGAGAGATTGTGGAATGAAACAAACCCTAGTTCACTGTTAGTGGGAATGCAGACTGGTTTAGCCACTGCAGAAAACAGTATGGAATTGCCTCAGAAAACTAAAAATGGAACTGCTTTTTGACCCAGCAATCCCACTGTTAGGATTATACCTTAAGAATTCTGAAACACCAATTCAAAAGTACCTATGTACACCAATATTCATAGCAGCATAGTTTACAATAGCCAAGTTCTGGAAGCAACCTAAATGCCCATCAGTAAATGAGCGTATCAAAAAAACTGTGGCACATTTACACAATTGAACACTATGTAACAGAAAGAAAGAAGGAAAGAAAGAAAGAAAGGAGAGAGAGAGAGAGAGAGAGAGAGAGAGAGAGAGAGAGAGAGAGAGAGAGGGAGGGAGGGAGGAAGGAAGGAAGGAAGGAAGGAAGGAAGGAAGGAAGGAAGGAAGGAAGGAAGGAAGGAATTTCTGCCTTTTGAGACAGCATAGATGGAACTGAGGAGCATTATGTTAAGTGAAATAAGCCAGGTGGTGAAAAACAAATACCATATGATCTCAACTGTAAGTGGAACCTAATCAACAAAACAAGCAAGCAAAATACAACCAGAGAAATTAAATAAAGAACAAACTGACAGTAACCAGAGAAGAGAGGGGAGAAGGGTAGTAGGGGAAGGGCCATCAAGGAACATGTATAAAGGACATATGGACAAGGCCAAAGGGAGTAGGTTTGAGGGTGGGAGGTGGGGATGGGTGGGGTGGGGGTACATGGTGGGGTGAAAATGAAGACAATGGTACTTGAACAACAATAAAAATTAAAAATAAATAAATAGCAATTAAAAATAAAAACAGACAAAGAATTTTGTTACAGACATTTCTCTAAAGAAAGTAAACAAATGGCCAATAAACACATAAAAAATGTTCAGTATCACTAGACATTAGGGAAATGCAAATCAAATCTTCAATGAGATATCACTTCACACCTATTTAGATGGCTATTAGCAAAAAATAGGAAATAATAAGAATTCATGAGGATGTAGAAAGATTGTAAGCCTTGTGTATTGTTGGTGGGAATTAAAATGGTGCAGACACTATGAAAAACTGTAGAGTTTCTTTAAAAATTCATAACAATTAACATAGGATGCTGTAATTCAACTCCAAGGTTTAGACACAAAAGAACTGAAAGCAGGGACTTGAACAGATATTGTACACTCATGTTCATGGCAGCATTGTTTCCAATAGTCAAAAGGTAAAAACAATCTAAATGCCTATCAACAGATGAATGAACAAAAAAAAATGTGATACACATACACATGGAATATTATTCAGCCATAAAAATGAAGGAAATTCTGAACCTTGAAAACATTATACTCAGTGAAATAACCTACTTACAAAAATACAAATAGCATATGATTCCACTTATACTAGGTCCCGAGAACAGGCAAATTCAGAGATAAAAAGTAGAAAGGTGAGT
The DNA here is from genome assembly GCA_004024845.1 of Tonatia bakeri. NCBI lineage: Eukaryota > Metazoa > Chordata > Mammalia > Chiroptera > Phyllostomidae > Tonatia > Tonatia bakeri. The sequence continues at coordinate 116,385 of PVIA01003306.1, forward strand.
GTCAGGGGCTAGGGAAAGAAAAATAGTTTTAGTGTTTAATGGGGGCAAAGATTTTATTTGGGGAGATTAAAATTTTTCTGGAGATAAATGGTAGTGATAGTTACACAAAATTTGAAGTACTTAATGCCACTGAAGTATACTCTTAAAAATGGTTAAAATGGTAAATTATACATTATGTGGATTTTTTAAAAATTATTTTATTGTTCAATTACTGCATTTCCCCCTCACCCCCCACCCCAGCCAAACCCACCTCCCTCCCTTGCTTTCACCCTCCCCCTTGGTTTTGTCTATGTGTCCTTTATACTAGTTCCCGAAAACCCTTTCCTCCACTATCCCCTCCCCCACATTATTGTTAGATTGTTCTTAATTTCAATGTCTCTGGTTATATTTTGTTTGCTTATTTCTTTTGTTGATTAGGGTCCTGTTAAAGGTGAGATCATAAGGTATTTGTCTCTCACCATCTGGCTTATTTCACTTAGCATAATGCTCTCCAGTTCCATCCATGCTGTCACAAGAGGTAGGAGCTCCTTTTTTCTCTCTGTTGCATAGTATTCCATTGTGTAAATGTACCATAGGTTTCTGATCCACTCATTTACTGATGGGCACTTAGGTTGCTTCTTGTACTTGGCTATTATAAACTGTGCTGCTGTGGACATTGGGCTAAATAGGTTCTTTTGTGGATTTTATCACAACAAAACAAAATTTACTAATAGGGAAGGAGAAAAAATCCAGGACCCCTGTAGCTATGAAACCTGAAAGACAAAAGGGGCCACTGGGTGAGTTTTCCCTCACCTCCATCTGCACAAAAGCCCCCCTACCCACCACAACTACAAGCCCCAGTCTCCAAGCCTGGAAGGAAGCTCCTCAGGGAAGCAGTGGACTCGGCACTGACCAAGCCATGGCTAAAAAACTCATTAGAAACCAGAGATAATGGAAGATAATTTCTACTACAAGCTTCTCACATCTTCCAATGATTAGCCCTCCAATCTGCATGCTAACCAGTAAGAAAAATGTTTTTGAACAGAGACAGAAACATCAGATCTTAACACTGAATTGCATTTATTCTGTTAGGATTTGTAAGCAGAATAGTCCCTCCCAAGATATCCACACCTTAATTGCCAGAATCTGTGAATATGGCCAAGGGAATGAAGATTGCTAGGATCAGCTGACCTTACAATGGGGATATTGTCTTAGATTAGTGGGAGACAATGTCATCACAAGGTTTCTTAAAAGTGGGAGAGAACAGTAAGAGGGAGATGTGACTGTGGAAGAAAGGCACGATGCTGGTATTGAAGATGGAGAAAGGGAAGCAGGAGCTGAGGAATGTGGACACTATCTTGAAGCTGAAAAAGCAAGGTGTATTCTCTCCTAGACACCTTGATTTTAGCCCATGAAACCCATGTCAGACTTCTGAGTTACAAAACTACAAGACAATAAATATGTTATTTTCAGAAATATTGGCAAGGATATAAAATGCTGCAGCCACTGTGGAAACAGTAAGAGGTTCCTCAAAAATTTTTTAAATAGAACAATTATTGAAGGTCCAAGATTGGGGCAATTACTCCTGTAAGACAACTGATCTCTGAATAAACAGCTTCTGAAAACAAACAAGAGAAAGAGACCAAATGGAGAGTCAGGAACCCTCTGGGAGCTGCAGAAGGTCTCCGTGGAAGGAGTGGGTGGCACAACTGTTGCCTCTCCCCCAACCCCACTATGTCAGCGGGAGCTTTATGGGGACTTTGGCCTGGAGACTTTCGCTTCTAAACAAAGAGAGCAGGAACAACAGGGTGTCAGCACACCCACCTGATCTCTCTGCAGAGTGCTGCTCCACTTGGCAGGTTAGTGACCCAGGTGCCAGAAGTGCCTGCTGGGCTCCAAGCCCCTGAAGTATTGCCATATAGATCTTCCCCCAACACCATTCTCCTTTCCTAGGTGAGGCCAAGAGACACTTCACAGCTGCTTTCTTGACATTTAAGCCAGTATTCTAAGCAGACTCTCATCAACCTTACCACATATTTGGGCTTAAACGCACTTCATAACTGATTTCAACCTTCATTACCAGAATAAGGACACATTCTTGAATTTCAATCCCACACTCAAGAACAGCAGGCATCTCTTCATTCCACAAAATGTCTGTACCAACTTACTTGCAATTAACAATAAATCAGAACCAGGGAGAATTCAGTCAGAACAGAATATCATACCAGGTGGAGAAGGGACTGCTCCTCCACATCAACCCCTGTACTGATGGCAGTGGGCTCAGAGTGAACACAGGGAAGAGATTGCAAAACAATTTTTCAGTACAGAAAACCCAATTCTGTTCCTTAAAATGAGCAAGGCTTCTCCCCATATTTACTTTAGCTTGGGGCTTCATTCAGGGACATCAAGAAATAGTCCACCATGTTTAATCATGTCACAGAAGCTAAGCCTGTGATCTGCAATTGATTTTGACAACAGCCTCCCTATGTCACCTCTGTTACACCAAAGCCTAATTTAATAAAGGTCACTGAGAAGGACAGGGCAATGGTGTCCAAAAGCCACCACCTGAAAGTCATTACAATAAAGTTCCTATTTACCTTTTTTGTCACCATATTTAGAAAAGCTTTTTTTAAAAAATAAGCCTCTGTGATATCAAAAGAAAATCTCATTCTCTATTTTTTTTTCAATAATTCTTTTCCCCCTCAAGATAGCCCCCTCACCCTTGGATGAACAACCAACCAGGGTCAAAAATTCAGATAGATGGACTTGGTAGCAAAGATAAATCTTAAACCAGATGCAAGATTTTATGCACATTTCACTAGATTTTTACAATAGGCCTTAGTGCTACAAGTCAGTATTTCCACTGGAAATAATGACTCTCAGCCAGGGGTTGGTGTGATATTTTTCCAGTAATAACTAAGAACCAGCTATGTATCTTTTCCAAGAATCTTTTTCTTCTGAAGAAGAAAGAAAATGTTAGATATAAAAAAAGTGGCCAAGTTCAATCTCTGAGGTAGCTCCAACCTTGTACTTTATTCAGTTTCTCACATGTGCTCCACTATGTTGGAGGCTGGAATTCAAACCCCACACACCTGCACAGAAGTTGTCTCACTCTTGAAATATCTGAAGATCTAGATACCCTGGCTACATGTATGTAATTATGGCCCAATAGTTCAAGAATAAACAAAAAAAGTTATGCTTTTTAGAGACATTTGTAATGCAATGCAAAAATGCTGATTCATTTATTCAACAAAATGTATGAAATGCTTAGTATGTGCAGGCCTTGTGCCAGATACCACAGACACCAGCACCAATAAGATCTAGTTCCTGTCTTCTGATTGCTTATTAAGCACACAAAAGTTGAGGCTCACAACTCCAAAGAGAATTGGCAAACCTTCATTATTGGTTTCTTGAATTTTCAATATATGTACATAGTCTCATCAGCACAAAGGTGGCCCTATCAGTTTCAGCATCTTCAACAGCAGAGGCTGGGAGGGCATCTGCTAGTTCTTCATGAGCAGCATTTCATAAACTTCTGTCATTAGGTATGTAACAGTCTTGGTATACCCATATACCATATGCTATGCATTAGTATTTAATAATTTTCTCTAAGTGCACTATTTTTTTAGTTTAATTCAATGTACTTCAGAAGGAAATTTCCTACCATTACAAAAACCAGAAATAGAATCAGCTGCCATAAATGGCAGCTAATTATATAAATAAACACAACAGAAGCAAAGTTAAAAAAGGCTTCATTTAAAAAATTGAAATTTAAAAATGTAAGTGCACATGGCTATAAATCTGATCCATTTACAAAAATACATATTAGAAAATTAATTGCTTAAATATGAAAGATGAAATAATTTATAATTAGCAAGATCTTTATTTCACAATTGCCACTAATATTCAAATTTCCATCACTTTATTCACCTTGGCAAAGTTTTAAAAATTTTATTTTCTGATCTATAAAGGGTTCAAAAGGAAGAAAAAAATTCTAGTCCCTGAGATTCTACTTGCCAAGGTGCTTGGCTTCACCTGGGTGCTAGGCTTCAAGGGAGGACATTTAACTCCTAGGGTGCCCACTGGGCACCCTATGGGCACAGGGCTCAACCTAGAGCACCCAAAATCCCAAATGTCAGTGAGGAGAGGGTGAAGGAAACAGGTCCATGGTAATTAGTTGGGTTGAGATCTACTTCAAAGTTATGACCTTACAGGCCTTCTAACAGGTATCCCAGAAGACCCCACCTGGCATCATGACTCCAAACTGTCCTGTGTGACACTATGTTCCAGTCACTAACATGTCAGAGCTTTTTCAGGGGCTTTCATGACTGATGGTTCCAAGGGATGACAATGAGCTTGAGATCATGTTCCTACATAGTCCTCCCAACTCTGAAGGAGCCATGGATTCCCAGGGACTCTGAGAACCAGTCCCTTTCTCCTCACCTTTATTTCTTAATGAAGACACTCTTTCCAGAAGAGTTTTCAACCATTCTCTAACAATATTCCTGCCTAGCCCTAATATTCCTCTTCCTCTCTATTTGTTCAGACCTTCCTTACTGTATTACTCATTCTATTAAACCAAGCCCTCCATCTACTTCAAATACTGACTCTTTTATGGTTTGTGCCCCTCCTTTGGCATTTAGCATAAACATTTGGTGTGGTTGTCTTTCTCAGTGTAAATGGTCTGCCTTTCAACAAGGCTGTTAGGAATGTAGGGCAGCAACAGTATTTTGTATGTCTTTGCATTCTACACAAGGCCTTACATCAAGCAGGAACTGATTTAAATATTTTATGTGAATTGCTTCAGCCACAGGTTAATAAGTGTGGCTTTTCAGTGTGACTTATCCTGCCTGGTCAAACAATGCAACCCACAGTGCCCCACAAATGAGCCCCCATGAACTCTGACTTGTTAAGAACTGGAAATAGGGTGAGTGGAGCATTTGTAACTGAAACCCTCTCAACCTGGCCAGTTCTAACGGAAATACTGAGTGTCTTTGGACTCCTGCTACATAATCAAAGGTGGAATTTTCAAGTTGTCTATGAGGAAGAGCTTCAGAATGTGAACTCAGAAAAAGAAATCCTAGAAGGTCTGCCAAAAAAAACTCCCTGAATAGCCCTGGCTGGTGTAGCTCAGTGGATTGAGCGCAGGCTGTGAACCAAAGGGTTGCAGGTTCCATTCCCAGTCAGGGCACATGACTCGGTTGCAGGCCAGGTCGCCAGTGGGGGCCATGCGAGAGGCAACCACACATTGATGTTTCTCTCTCTCTCTTTCTCCCGACCTTCCCCTCTCTAAAAATAAATGATAAATAAAAAAATAAAAGTTTAAAAAAAAATTTAAAAAAAAAACTCCCTGAACCACAAATATCAAGTTCTGAGGTACTCCAGTTCCAAACTTCTTATCAGAGCCACAAGAACCTTTGCCCTTAAAGCAGACAGCCACAGTGCCCTGATTGAGGGCAGTTATCCTGTGACTAGAATGGGTCAAGTGGGCTCTGCTGAGACAAAGAGGGGGAGGTCCCAGCACAATGAGAGTTCACTAAACTCACCTGTGTCAGATTGGGAACTCATACAAATAAAACCTATTTTAAGAAGTCATTGAATCACAACCTGGCTAAAACCAGAGAGACTGCCATTGTTTCATCAGACAACATCTGAATGAGCTTCCCAAAAGAAAAGCATACATCTTTGGAGGATGACAAAACCCTTCATTTAAAACCTGTACTGTTTCAAAACCACTATTAAATCAAGTAGCTTCCAGTAATTTGACCACCCCCATCTTTGGCATATATTTGGCTTTTGTCACATCATAGATTTGCACCTAGATTTTCATTTCATTTTAGGTCCTGGCTCAGATCTTCCAAAGTACCTTGGTCTCTGTCTCCTCTTTTCCTTCCAGAAAATTAATTCAGTTGCCTTTATTGATCAATCTGTTCTGGACTCCAAGCTTTAGTGTTAAGTCAGACATAAACCTCTAGCAGAGATGTCCAACCATTTGGTGTCTCTGGGCCACACTGGAAGAAGAGTTGTGTTGGGTCACATATGAAACACACAAACACTAACAAAAACTGATGAGCAAAAAAAATGGTTTTAAGTAAGTTTACAATTTTATGTTAGGCCCCATTCATAGCCATGCTGGGCTGCATGCAGCCCACAGGCCACAAGTTGGACACCCTCCAAGGACTAAGCCACCCCCTTTAAAGCCCTTTCCTTCAAAAAAAGCTGACTTATTGGAGCACTGGAGAGGACCCTGCTTTGGGAAACAGAGGTCTCAGAGTTCTCTTCAGTGCTTAGATCTGTTTTTGGCTGGTGAGCTGGCCGACCCCAGACACCACCATCCATGCCATCTTTTCTACAGGGCAGTCAGTCTGCCTCATGCTTTCACATTCTTCCAAAATGTTCCAAATGACAGCTAGTTACTGTGGAAGGAAGTCAGAAGAATCCTTTTCTTCCAGACAAGACCTCTTGTTTTCCCTTCCTCCAGATCTTCTGAATCCTCTATACATTTTGTGGCTGTCTAACTAACAGAAATACTGTCAAGACAGAAAACAAAGTGAGGGACAAGGGAAGGTGACATGAGCAGACAGAATTCTAAGCTTCACAGAGAAGTTCACATAGGCGACCTGTAGCCATCATGACCACCTGCACATTCTCAAAGCTGATGGCCACAGTCTTGACACAACTCAGTGACCAAAGTCTTGACTCTGATGACAGACAATATGTACCTATCTGTGCAGATTAATAACAAAATTTTAAAATATTTTAGCTATTTTTATTGATGTTCAAATACAGTTGTCTCCATTTTCCCACCACCACTTTCCCCTGCCCTACCCATGCCCACCTCCCACCCTCAATCCCACCCCCCTTGGCTCCATCCATGGGTCCTGAAGTCTAGCCTACCTTTAGGATTCATGAGAACTGCTCTTCCTTCATTCTCTCAGAGAAAACAAAAAAGCACCATTTCCCCTAAAAGCCAAATGTCCAAATGCCCAACTGCCTCATAGGGCTGCCATATGCCACTTATAGAAGTGATTAATTAATAAGGATTTTGTTTTTGGCTGGGGGGAGTTGCTTGTCTCTTCAATCATCCTGCAGCACCATAAATTGTATAAGACAACTTATCAATGAGAGAAACACACTCCAGATCAGAAGGTATGTATTAGTGAAAGCTCACTGTGCAGGTGTCCTAACGTAAAACACCTGCATTACCTCACAGTGGTGGAAAGCTCTGGTCCTGTTCCAGACTGGGAGTAACATGCCTCTTGGCATACAGCTGGAACCCCAATGATATCTGAAGCAGACAACACATAACCCCAGAGGGATGGGGAAAGCATGCCTTCGTCCTCTGCAAGGAAGTGGATTCCTCAAGGAGGCTGAAGAAATTAATCAGGAAATATAAATTTCATATTAAAAGTTGCATTAGCCCTGGCTGGTGTAACTCAGTGGATCGAGTGCTGGCCTGCCAACCAAAGGGTCTCCAATTCAATTCCCAGTCAAAGCACATGCCTAGGTTGTTGGCCTGCTCCTCAGTTGGGGGCATATGAGAGCAATCATACATTGATGTTTTTCTGCCTCTCTTTCTCCTTCCCTTCCCCTCTCTCTAAAAATAAATAAATAAAATCCTTTTTAAACATTAGGCCTGCCCTGGCTGATTTGGCTCAGTGGATTGAGCACAGGCCTTCAAACGAAAGGATTGCTGGTTGGATTCCCAGTCAGGACACATGCCTGGGTTGCGGAGCAGGTCCCCAGCAGGGAACACATGAGAGGCAACCACACATTGATATTCCTCTCCCTCTTTTTCTCCCTCCTTCCCCTCCCTCTAAAAATAAAATAAATAAATAAAGTCTTTTTTAAAAGTTACATTACCCTTACCCTTTTAATAAGAGAAATCACCATTCTCTGACTTTAGTCATGTGCTTTCTCTCTATTCAGAGGAATAATATTTCCTTTCTTCTGGAGCCTGGAAACAGGCTCCATGCACTAAGAAAATCTATGTGATCCTATACCTTTGACATAAATCACAGACCCTGCCCAGTTTAGCTTCCCAGTCTTCTGCACCGGTTCAATCACACTTAAATTTGCATCCTTTTCTGTTAAATTCCCACATTAGGTCGTGGTTGCTACTTGCAAAGCCTCTCAGCTAACCTCTTAAGGTAACCCTGATACATCAGTCTTCACACAACCTAACCCACACAGTAACCAATAAATGAGAAAACACACCAGTCCTCTGACTTATATGGGTAGGGGATTTCCAGAGCAGTGCAGCCTGGATCAGGGAGACCTCATCATCTCATTGATGGGATTCCCATAGGGAGTGAAAGTCCACGTTGGCAAATAAAACGCTAGACACCAGAAACATTTTATGACAACATCTTTGAAATAATACTCAGTTAAACCATGAGGGGCCTCAGGCTTTCCAGCACATTAGTTGGGTGTTTCATGTTGGTATTATCATCCACTCTGTTTTTCAGCTAATCTTACTTGGATCACAGTGGATGAGACATGGGCATAACTCTGGCAACAGATAATATGTACCTATATGGGCAGACTAATAACATTTTTTATATTTTTATTGATGTTTGAATACAGTTGTCTCCATTTTCCCACCACCACTTTCCCCTGCCCTACTCATGTCCACCTCCCACCCTCATTCCACCCCCCTTGGATCTGCCCATGGGTCCCTAATTCATGTCCATTTACATCCCTTTCCCTGCTTTGCCACCTTACTTCCTTCTCCACTCCCCTCTGGTTACTCTCAGTTTGTTGTCTATTTCAATTTCTCTGGCTATATTTTGCTTGCCAGTTTGTTTTGTTAATTAGGTTCCACTAAAAGGTGAGATCACATGGTATTTGTCTTTCACCACCTGGCTTACTCACTTAGCATAGTGCTTTCTAGTTCCATCCATGTTGTCACAAAGGGTAGGGGCTCCTTCTTTCTTTCTACTGCTTAGTATTCCACTGTGTAAATGTACCATAGTTTTTTGATCCACTCATATACTCATGGCACTTAGGTTGTTTCTAGTACTTAGCTATTGTAATTTGTGCTACTATGAACATTGGGGTACATAGGTTCTTTTGGACTGGTGTTTCAGGGTTCTTAGGGTATAATCACAGCAGTGGAATTGCTGGGTCAAAAGACAGATTCATTTTTAGTTTTCTGAGGAAATTACACACTATTTTCCACAGTGGCTGTACCAGTCTGCATTCCCACCTACAGTGGACTAGGGTTTCCTTTTTTCCACATCCTCTCCAACACTTGTGGTTTGTTGATTTGTTTATGATGATCATTCTGACTGGTGTGAAGTGGTATCTCATTGTGGTTTTAATGTGTATCTCTCTGATGGCTAGCGATGCTGACCACCTTTTCAAATGTCTGTGGTCCTCTGTATGTCCTCTTTGGAGAAGTGTCTGTTCAAGTCTTTTGCCCATTTTTTAACTGGGTTGTTGGTCTTCCTGGAGTGGAGTCATGTGAGTTCTTTATATATTTTGGAGACCAAACCCTTGTCCAAGATGTCATTGGCAAATGTTTTCCCACATAGTTGGTTCTCCTTTCATTTTAATGCTGTTTTCTTTAGCCACACAAAAGCTTTTTAATTTGATGAGGTCTCATTTGTTTATTCTTTCTTTTGTGTCCCTTGCTCCAGGAGACATATCAGTGAAAATATGGCTGTAATGAATATCTGAGATTTTCCTGCCTATCTACTCCTCTAGGACTTTTATGTTACCATAATTTATTTTTAAGTATTTTATCCACCTTGAGTTTATTTTTGTGTATGGTGTAAGCTGGTAGTCAAGTTTCATTTTCTTGCATGTAGCTGTCCAGAGCTCCCAACACCCTTTGTTGAAGAGACTATTTTGATTTCATTTTATGTTTCTATGTCTTTATCAAAAATTAATTTACCATAGAGACTTGGGTTTCTTTCTGGGTTCTGTACTCTGTTCCATTGATCTATGTGTCTATTCTTATGCCACAACCTACTGTTTTTATTACTGTAGCCTTGTAATATTGTTTGATGTCAGGTATGGTGATTTCACCTACTTTGTTCTTCCATCTCAAAATTGCTGCAGCTATTTGGGGTCGTTTATGGTTCCATATAAATTTTTGAAGTGTTTATTCTACATCTGTGAAATATGCCATTGGTATTTTAATAGGGATTGCATGGAATCTAAAAATGCTTTGGGTAGTATAGACATTTTAATGATGTTAATTCTTCCAATCCATAAATGGTATATGCTTCCATTCATTTGTGCCTTCCTTAAATTTTTTTCTTCAATATTGTATAGTTTTCTGAGTACAGGTCTTTTATCTCCTTGGTTACATTATTCCTACATATTTTATTTTTCATGCTGGTATATCAAAAGGGATTTTTCCTGATTTCTGTTCCTGATATTTCATTGTTTGTATACAAAAATGCCTTTTATTTATGAATATTGACTTTGTTTCTGCTGTTTTGCCAAATTCACTTATTAGATTGAGTAGTTTTTTGGTGGAGTCTATAGGATTTTCTCTGTACACTATCATGTCCATCTGCAAACAAGGATTGTTTTGCTTACTCCTTTCCAATTTGGATGCCTTTTATTTCTTTTTCTTGTCTGATTGCTGTGGTTAGAACTTCCAATACTATGTTAAATAGAAGTGGTGAAAATGGACATCCTTCTCTTGTTTCTAATGTTAATGAAAAAGCTTTTAGTTTATGCCCATTGAGTATATGTTGTCTGTGCACCTCTTGTATGTGGCCTTGACTATGTTGAGCATTGTTCCCTCTATTCTCACTTTATTGAATGTTTTTATCATAAATTGGAGCTGTACCTTATCAAATGCTTTTTCTACATCTGTTGATATGGTTATGTGATTTTTGTCTTTGATTTTGTGTGATGTACTACATTTATTGATTTGTGGATATTATACCATCCTTGCATTCCTGGGGTGAATCCCACTTGATCATGGTGTATGATCTTTTTAATGTATTGGTGGATGCTGTTTGCCAATATTTTGTTGAAGATTTTAACATTTATGTCCCTCAGCAATATTGGCCTGAAGTTTTCTTTCTTTCTTGTGTCTTTATCTGGTTTTGTGATTAGGATGATGCTGGCTTCATAAAAAGAGTCTGGGAGTCTTCTGTCTTCTTGGATTTTTTGAAAAAGTCTGTGAAGAATAGAACTTAACTCTTTAACTGTTTTGTAAAATTCTCTTGTGAACCCATCTGGTCCAAGGCTTTTGTGTGCTGGGAGTTTTTTGATTACTGTTTCAATTTAATCAGCTGTTATTGGTCTGTTCAGGCTTTCTGCTTCTTCTTCATTCAGCTTTGGAAGATTATCTTTTTCTAGAAATTTGTCCATTTTATCTAGGTTTTCAAATTTCTTGGCATATAGTTCCTCATAGAAATTTCTTACAATTTTTGTATTTCTGTGGTGTCCATTGTAATTTCATTGCTTTGGTTTTTGATTGTGCTTTTTTGAGTCCTCTCTCTTTTTCTCTTGATGAGTCTGCTCAAAATCTTGTCAATTTTGTTTATCTTTTCAAAGAACCAGCTCCTGGGCTTACTGATCCTTTGAATTGTTTCTTTAGTCACTATGTTATTTAATTCTGCTCTAATCTTGGTTATTTCCTTCCTTCTACTTGTTCTGGGCTGTGTTTGTTGTTGTTCTTCAAGTCCTGGTAGATGTAGGTTTAGGTTGTTTATTTAAAAATTTTCTATCTTTTTTAGGTAGGCCTGTATCAGTATGAACTTCCCTCTCGGGACTGCCTTCACTGTGTCCCATAAGTTTTGGGTGGTTGTAAGTTCATTTTCATTTGTTTCCAGAAACTTTTTTATTGATATCTTTCTTAACCCATCCATTGTTTAATAGCATGGTATTCTATCTCCATGAGTTTGAGTAGTTTGGGGGATTTTTCCTTGAGGTTGGTTTCTAGTGTCAGGCCCTTGTGGTTTGAGAATATGCTTGATATGATTTCAATTTTCTTGAATTATGTTGAGGCTTGTTTTGTGTCTTGTCATGTGGTCTATCTTTGAAAATGGCCCATGTGCATTTGAAAAGAATGTGTATTTTGCCTTTTTTGAATGAAAGACTATATATATATATATATATGGTCCATTTCATCTAGGGCATTGTTCAATGCCTCAATATCTTTGGTGATATTTTGTTTGGAAGATCTATCCATTTTTGAGAGTGGGGTGTTAAAATCCACTAGTATATGTGTTTTTGTGTCTATATCTTTCTTGAAGTCCTCTAAATTTTTCCTTATGCATTTGGGTGCTCCTATGTTGTGTGCAGATTTGTTTATAATATTTATGTCTTCTTGATGTATTCTTCCCTTGAGTATTATAAAGTGTCATTCGGTGTCTCTTTTTATGGTGTTTGTCTTGAAGTCTATTTTGTCAGATATAAATATTGCTTCCCTGGCTTTTTTCCCTGTTTGTTTCCATGGAATATTTTTTCCAGCCCTACACTTTCAGTCTGTGGAGGTCTTTTGTTGTGATGTGGGTCTCTTGTAGGCACCATATGTGTGGGTCATGTTTTCTTATTTATTGAGCTACCCTATATCTTTTCATTGGAGCATTTAATCTATTTACATTTATGGTTCTTATTGATAGGTTCTGATTCATTGCCATTTTACTCCCTTTGTGTCTTTGTTTCTTTCTCTCTTGCTGTTTTTCTTCCTTTTCTTAAAGCAGTCCCTTTAGCATATCTTTCAGAGCTGGTTTGCTGGAATATTCTTGTAAACTTCTTTTGTCTTGGAATCTCCTTATTTGACCTTCTATTTTAATTGAGATCCTTGCTGGAGAGAGTAGTCTTGGTCTCAGGCTTTTGTTTTTCATTAGTTGGAATATTTCTTGCCATTCTCTTTGGGTTTCTAATGTTTTTGCTGAGAAGTCAGCCACTAGTCTTATCAGGGCTCCCTTGTATGTTACTTCTTTTTTCATCCTTGGTGCCTTTAAGATTCTCTCTTTGTTTTTAAATTTTGCCATTTTAATTATGATGTGTCCTAAGTGGGTCTCTTTGGGTTCCTCTTGATTGGGACCCCTGTGTTTCCTGGGCTTGTGTGGCTTCTTCTCTCATCGAATCAGAGTTTTCCATCATTACTTTTGCAAACAGGTTTTCTATCCCTTGCTCCTCTTCTTCTCCTTCTGGTATCCCTATTATACTGATATTATTCTGTTTCATATTATCTTCATTTCCCTTAACCCCGTTCTATCTTTTTTAGTCATTTTCCTTTTTCTTGCTCTTTTTGGGATGTTTTTTCTACTTTGTCCTCCAGCTTGCTGATTCAACCCTCTGCTTCATTGAGCCTGCTTTTGAATCTTTCTACTGTGTCCTTTAATTCATAAATTGTATTCTTCATTTCTTCTTAGCCCTTGTTGATAGTTTCTATGTCTGCTTTTATGCTGATATAGTTTGCAGTCAGTTCCTCATAATTTCCCTGTAATTTTTGGTAGTTTGCACTGAGTTCAGTGAACTTCCTCAGAACCATTATTTTGAACTCAATACCTGATGGTTGACTTGCCTCTATTTCATTTAGCACTTTCTGAGGATTCCTCCTTTCCTTTAGCCTATGAGGTCATTTCTTTGTTTTCTTATTGTTTGTGGGACTCTTCTTCTTTGCATCTGTTTCTTAAATTGATCTGTTTTGACTTTCTGACTTTGTAATGTGAACTTCTGTGGTGGGAGTCCTGTGAGATACAGTGGTGCAGACTCCTTGATCACCTGAACTTGATGTTCTTGGTATGTCTTTTATGCCTTTTATGCTGGTTTTCTGGATGTAATTGAGTTTTGATTGTTGACAGGTCATTCTTCCATGTGTCCTTCCCTATCGCTGCTTGCCTGAGAGTCACTTCACTCACCATGTCTTGTGTGCTGTTCTGCTGGTGCTGCCTGAACAAAACCAGTGTCTGAGAAACAAACTCACTCCCATAAATATAACCCCCACACACACAAACCCTCTATCAATATCTAAGGAACCAGTATTAATAAGAGTGTACAAGATTAAGACTACTATTAAAAAAAAGAGAGTGGATAGGAGATGACCTACTCAAAGGGAAATTCTTTTGAGAGGGTAGAGGGAGGAGCACTTATAAGAGTTCAAAGTTGGAGCAATGAAAGGAGAAAAGGTAAAGTTTACCTCATGAATCAAGAAAGAGAATGAAGAGTGTGGAATGGAGTATGATAAAGGAAGTGCATAATATTAGGTTTAAACAGAAATTAAAATAGTATAAAATAAAATGAAGTGAGAGAGAGACAGAAAAAAGAAGGAAAACTATTAAATAATTAATAAAAGTATAGGAGTCAAATTGGTGAGAAAGATCCACTGGGATACTACCAACAACAAGTGAGCTAAAATTAATATAAATGGTATAAGAATAAGAGGAAAAAAGCAACAAAGAAATGTCTGAGATGTTTAGAGGAATGGGAAGTGATTTTATAATTGTAGAGGGAGAGGGAATAAAAACCAGACTAAGTGAGGGAAAAATTAAAATTTTGGAAGGAAAGGAAAAGAAAAAAAAGAATTAAAAAATAAAAGGGCAGTATCAAAGAGAAATAGAAGAAAGACAAAGAAGAAAAAGGAAAAAAAAACACAGGCTAAGATGGCAGAATTAAAATATGAATTAAAAAAAAAGGTACAAGAGGTGTCCAGTAAAGGTTGTTATTTGAAATACAGAATTAGTGAAGCTCTAGAGATAACCTTGAAAAAACAATGCAGCAACAACTACCCTACCCAGAACCAACTACAAATTTTGTCACAGGTGTAGAGAATGCAGGTATTTTAATAACGGAGCAAAAGGTTATGAAATGAGCCTTGACAAGAGAATTCATTTTGAGTGTCTGGACAGGAGAGAAATAGTAAGAGTGTGGTATGGAAACAAGTTGTAGCTACAGAGAAAACAAAATTTGAAATGAGAATATTGCAAGGAAAGAGGAAGGTAAGACAGGCTAAGGGAAGGGAGGGGTAAAATATGTGAATTGAAATACACTATAGTATAAAATCTAGTGACTTACTATATACAAATTGACTGGACAATAAATGAATGTTATAAAGCTATACAGGAAAGAAAATATCACAAATCATGAAGAAGACCACAGTGGCTTTCATATCAGTAGTCTCTTGTATTTACCACTGTTTTTTTTTTTTCTTTCTTGGCCTGCCTCTGGTGGTGTCAGATATTGACCCCATCTGACCTTAGGCAGCCTGTTTGATACTTCCTGTGATCTGCTGTCACTGACCGTTTCCTTCAATTGTTAAGCTGGTCACTCTTCACTCAGCAGTCAGGTTTAAGCACCATAGGGCAGGGTCAAATTCCTCCTGTGTGGGGGCTATTATTGTATCCCCTCAGGGTACTGCTGCTTGGAGGGGAGTGGTCTGTCTGAGCTGGATGGCTGCTGTGTATGGGGGATGGCTCAGCATTGGAATCCTGATGGCTACTTTCTCAGTTCTCTCCCCAAAGCCTCCAACCCCAGTCTCTGTTCCAGTCCCTCTAGTTCACTCTGCCCCAGCTTTGCCAGTGATCTACTGATTCTGGCTATCTCCTTTTGGGTGTTTATCTTGTCACTAGGACTCAGCAGTCAGGATTCAGCATAAAGGGCTGGGGAAGAGACCCTTCTGAGGTCGTAGCTATGGTTTCCCCTCAGGTTACTGCTGCTCAGAGAGGAGTGTTCTGCCTGAGCATAAAGGCTGCTGTGGTCTAGGGGATGACTCAGCACCAGGATCCTGGCAGTTACTCTCTCAGTCCTCTCCCCAAGGCTTCCATCCCCAGTCTCTCCTCAAGCATCTCCAGCCCACTCTTCCCCTGCCTTTGCCCGAGCCCTGGGTAAGTGGCTGCAAATGAAAATTTGTATGATGGCCCTTTAAGTGGCCCTTGCTTCTCTAACCTTCTGTTTCTGGCAGAGAGCAACCCCACTGCTCTTTCCACTGGTTGTTATCTGTGTACTCTTTGGGCTCTGGTGTTCTAGGCTGGGAATCCTAGCTTAGGGTTTAGACCCCAATCTTCTTTGAGAGATCCAACCAGCTGCTTAACTATCCTACTGGCACTGCCACCGGTGGGCACCCAACCAGCCCTCTCGAGTCTCCACCACAATTCTTACCAGACCAGTTGTGCTAAAGCTGGTTCTGTATGTCTGAAATTATATGCTTCTCTCTGACTATTTCTCAGTAGTTTGTTCCAGGTGGTTTCTCCACAATTGAGTTGTAATTCCAGATTGGTTCTGAAAGGAAGTCAGTGTGACTTCCATTCACTCCTCCACCATCTTCTTTCCTCCTCATCAAAATCTTAATAGGAATTGCTTTGAATTGATAGATTGTTTGGGGGTAGCATCAACATTCAAACTAAAAAGATTTTGCACAGCAAAGGAAAATATCAACAAACTAAAAAGACAACCCATGGAATGGGAGAAGATATTTGATGGTATGTCTGATAAGAGGCTAATATCTAATATTTATAAAGAACTTAGAAAACTCAACACCAAAAAAACCCCAAACAATCCAAATTAAAAAAAAATAGGCATAGGACCTAAATAGACACTTCTCCCAAAAGGACATACAGATGACCCATAGACATATGAAAAGATTCTCAATATCAGTAATCATCCAAGAACTGCAATTAAAACCACAATGAGATATCACCTCACACCTGCCAGAATGGGTATCATCATTAAATCAACAAACAATAGTGATGGTGAGGATGTGGAGAGAGAGGAAACTTTTTGCACTGTTGATGGGAATACAGACTGGTGCAGCCACTGTGGAAAGCAGTATGGAGATACCTCAAAAAAATTAAAAATGGATCTGCCTTTTGACCCAACCATCCCCCTTCTGGAAATATATCAGAAGAAACCCAAAACACTGATTCAAAAGAATATAAGCACCCTTATATTCAGTTCACTGTTATTTTCAATTGTCATGATATGAAAGCAGCCCAAGTGTCCATCAGATGAGGGGATAAGACAACTATGGGACATTAACACAATGAAATACTACTCAGCCATAAAATGGAAGAATATTTTTACCCTTTCTGACAACATTGATAGAACTGGAGAACATCATGCTAAGTGAAGTAAGCCATTCAGAAGAAGACATATATAATATGGTTTTGTTCATATATGGAATCTAATAGCAAACTGAACTAAGGAAAATAGAGACAGACTCATAGATAGAGAGCAGGATAACAATTAGGGGGTAGTGTAATGGGGTGGGGAGATTGAGCAAAAAGTAAAAAACAATCATGGACATTGACAACAGTGTGGTTATTATTGGGGCAGGTGGGGTAAGGGAAATTAATAGTAATGGGAAAAATACAATAAAAATACAAATAAGATAGAAAAAATATTTGACCTAGACCTTGTAAGTCTGAGCAGAACTGTGACCATTGGATGTAAATGAAAACATTGTTCTACACAGTAAAAGACAGGAAGAAATAAGAAATCAAGGGCTATTCAGAGACAGAATAATGAAAGTGGCTGGACACAAGAGTCTGTGTAGGCCCAATAATGGGAGCCAGCTGATAAAGGACCTTAAATATCTGCTTAAGAAATATGGACTTCATCTTCAAGACTTTAAGGAGTTGTACATGGGAAAATTGCTAACTCATCATGCATTCAGAAAAACAGAGAATAGAAAAGAATGGATAGATGAAAAAGCTATTTAAGAGATCAAACCCAAAATTCTCGGTATGGGGAAATAGGAAAAAAAGCAAAAATAACTCCAAAGTTTCTAGGTCAAGTTACTGGGTGCTTGGTAATATCTTTAGGAAAATCAGGAGTTCAGGAAGTATATCTGAGGCATGGAGGACTCATAGCCTCTGGGTGATCCATGTGGAGTGCCTAGTGGAGAGCAGAACAGAGAGGACACCAGAAACTGAGGATTAGAGGTCATTAGAAAACATAATGAAGGTCAAAAATGGGAAGAATACTTCCTCAGCACCACCATCACAGCATGTATAGTGAGAGCACCGCACAGTCTGGGTTGGAATAGTGGGGACTGCCAAAAATTAAGGAGTAATCTGAGATAAAGGAAAGCATCAGATTTATTATTTATTCCCTATAATATATTATATATTATATATAAATATAATATTTATTAATATATTATATATTATATAAATACAATATTTATATAATATATTATATAAAATATATATAATAATTTATATATAAAAACTCTTACAAATACTTGCAATTGTGTAAAAGCAATGAAACTTTATTAAGTTCTTACTGTGTGCAAAGTACTATCTTAAGAATATTGACTGATGTGAAGATTATAATAATTTGTTAAAAATACCCTTCAACATCAAAAGAGCCTCTTGAAAGGAGATGGACACATGAAGGTACAAAAAATGCAAGGTTATGAGCTAAGTGAGTACAGTGGGGTGAAGAGAAAGATAGGGCTGGGGAAACCCCATGTGTGGCAACACAGTGTTGGTTGTTTAATGAATCTGCACTAGTCTTCTAACCAAAACAGAATGAAAATGAGTGTGGAGTGGGGGGTACATTTTTCAAAGCAGCAATGTGGTTGCTGTTAAAGAGTTCTACACAGATGATGGGGAAACAAAAGATCAGAGAGAGGGAAGTGACATGGAAAACTCTGGTCAGTGTGACTCATGGTGGGTATATCCAGTTCTTCACTCAGTCCTCCACATGGATCATGGGAAGACATTGCTACAGAAAAACAATTAAGTATAAACCATTCATGGACATGTCAGAACCCTCAATTATACTCCCTAGTTGCCTCTTCTTTCTTTAACATAAGCCCTGAAGTTCTTTGCAGTGTCAAGTGCTAGAAAGCAAGAAGGGTCATAGGATATGACCATGTCAAGTGCTCTAAAAGCAGGCTATACATACCAGCAATATTTCCGACTCTCTTTCCCACCATTCTGTATTTATATTCTGCAGAATGTAAATTTAGATTTAAAAATTTAGATTTATAATTCAGATTTTATATTATACTTTTTAAGTCCTTTCTTTTCAAAACTAATTTTCTTATCAAAGAAAAATTGCATTTACCTAAAAGAAACTCATGAGCTAAAAGCCACTCCCTGTTCAAGAGTCACAACCTACAATACACAATTGATAGTGTATGTGATACTTCCCTTTCATGCACATGCTCACCATATATGTGATGTCTTCTCATTTTTTCCATGGGTTAAGGAGAGTGTAGAAATATCCCAACATGTACCACAATGCTCTGTTGTAGAAGTAGAGGTAACCCTCAGGTCTGCACGTTCTTATTGCAGCATTTAGCCAGAAAATTCTTACCTTCAAGAAAAACTGCTACTTTTTCATTTTGACTATGGTTTCTTTAGCTATGCAGAAGCTTTTTTAATTTGATGTAGCCCCATTTGTTTATCTTTTCTTTTATTCACCTTACCCTAGGAGATACACTGGCAAAAATATTGTTAGGTGGGATATCTGAAATTTTACTGCCTATGTTTTCCTCTAGGACTTTTATGATATCATGACTTATATTTAAGTCTTTTATCCATTTTGAGTTTACTTTGATGTATGGTGTAAGTTGGTGGTCTAGTTTCATGGTTTTTTTTTTGCGTGTACCAGTCCAGTTCTCCCAACACCATTTATTGAAGAGACTATTTTTACCCCATTGTATGCTCATGTCCCCGTTGTCAAATATTAATTGACCATAAAGACATGGATTTATTTCTGGGCTCTCTATTCTGTTTCACTGATCTATGTCTGTTCTTGTGCCAGTACCAGGCTGTTTTCATTACAGTGGCCTTGTAGTATAGTTTTATATCAGGTATTGTGATCCCTCCAACTTTGTTTTTCTTTCTCAAGATTGCTGAGGCTATTTGGGGTTTTTATTGGTTCCATATAAAGAAAACATCATCAAAATGAAAAGGGAAATGACTCTATGGGAGAACTTATTTGCTAATGATACATTGGCCAAGGGTTTAAACTCCAAAATATATAAAGAATTCCTAAGACTCAACACCAGGAAACTAAACAACCTAATTTTAAAAATGGGCAAAGGACCTGAACAGACATTTCTCCAATGAGGACATACAGATGGTCCATAGATATATGAAAAATGGTCAACATCACTAGCCATCAGAGAGATGCAGACTAAAACCACTATGAGATACCACCTCACACCTGTCAGAATGGGTGTCATCAATAAATCAACAAACAACAAGAGCTGCCGAGGATGTGGGGAAAAGGAAACCCTAGCACACTGTTGGGAATGGAGACTGGTGCAGCCACTGTGGAAAACAGTATGGGATTGCCTCAAAAAATTAAAAATGGATCTACCTTTGACTCGGCAATTCCACTACTTAGATTATACCCTAAGAATCCAGAATCACCAACTCAAAAGAACTTATGCACTCCTATGTTCATAAAGCACTATTTATAATAGCCAAATGCTGGAAGCAGCCTAAGTGTCCATGAGCAGATGAATAGATAAAAAAACTGTGGTACATTTACACAATGGAATACTATCCAGCAGAATGAAAGAAGAAATTTCTACCTTTTGCAACTGCATGGTTGGAACTAGGGAGTATTATGCTAAGTGAAATAAGCCAATAGACAAAAGACAAATACCATATGATTTCACTTATAAGAGGAACCTAATGAACATAATAAACTAAATAAAATAGAACCAGAGGCATGAGAACATGGAACAGACTAACATCTGCCAGAGGACAGGGGAGAGGGGCAACAGTGGAAATAAGGGGAAGGGATTAGTCAAAGAACATGCATAAATGAGTCAGAGACATGGACAATGGTATAGGGATTGACTATGGGAGCAGGGTGTGGGCTGGGTGGAAGAGGGCAAAGGGGAAAAATTGGAACAACTGTAATAGAATAACAATAATAAAAAGATAAACAGCTAGTAAAAACTGGGATGAATTTATGTTCAAATTCAATTGGCATGATATAAAGTTATAACATGACATACCAGGACATCTAAAGGGTAGGGCAGTTAACTTTTGGATAAAAAAAAATGTTTTTCAAATTTTCCAAATTTATGTAAAAAAAATAAAAATTAAAAAAGTCCACAAGGTAAAATTGAAAATTAGAACAAATGAGAGTCTCTGGGGTTACAAACAGTGTAGGAAACCCGATGACAGCTCATTAAGGGCTTTTCTCAGACCTAGAATTCATTGGAGCTGCTTGAAGAAAGGTAGCCCTTAACTTGAAGCATTGCTAGCTTCTGGATTTACAGAAAGGGAACAGTATAGTTAAGGGAAGCTGGTGATGGTGAAAGCATGAAAGGGATATCTTGAATCTTTATCTGCATAGAAAGTACACTGTTTTTACTCAGAATCCCTGTTTATTTGGGGGTGGTAGATGGAGACTGTGGGAGGAGCCATTAAGGCACTCAACCTCCTCCCCCTTCTTGTTGACAGACTCTGTGCTTATAGTCTTTGCCCCAATCATTTAATTAAAAAGAAAAGTCCTATCCATTTGCTTAAGAACTAGGCAGAGGTTTATATGTCAGAGATTCTGGGAGCAGAAAGCAGTAAAACTAATTGATAAAGAAGAAAGAGGCCTCATGAAAACCTTGGCAGTGAATTAATAACAAAGTTTGTGCTAGCAGAGAAGGCTCCCTGGGGACTCTGGTTCCACTGTGGTTATGAGCAGAGTCTCTCTGGTTAAGAGGTCTTAATGCCAGACAAAGTGAATGGTCCAGAGGCTTCTCCAGCAGACTGACATGCAAAGGTGTCTCCAGCTAGTCTTGGACATCTCCTTCTGGTGCCCAGAGTACACATTTGAGGTGATTCCTCAGTCTGTGGAAATCTTAGAAAATCAGAGAACACAATCTTTTTGGAGACTAGCTACTGCTCTCAATTTACCTTAACTAAATTATTCCATCTTTATTGCTAATAACTGGTACTTTGGTTTATTGTTTTATACATGTTAAGCTTATTCTTTTCTATAAAAAAGATTTTATTTTAATACATATGTTATGATGTATATCACCTTCTGCTTCCCAGCTCTGTCTGAGATAGGCAAGGGGTAGTCTCTGGCAAAGAGACTAGCGTTGCTTGGTACAGAATTACATACAGGGACAAAAATGTGACCCTCTTTGCTCCACTGCTCCCTGTGTATAACAATTATGCAAATTCTCTTGTGCAGCCTTAGAATGTGCCATGCACCTTTTTAGTGGGCCTGGAAAAGCAGCCTTTCTGAAGATGGTAGAAATATGATAATTAAATCATTTCAGATGATTTGAATGTAACATGGTGTTACTGTGCCCTCTTTGTAGTCTGCAACTACTATCTTAAAGAAAATCTTAGACTTGTGTCCTCAAGATCTCTGGTTAGAACTTCTTATTTAAGAAAAGAGAGGTTGAACCTTTTATAAGAAACAAAGTTATAATTCAATGCCCCTCCACTTCCTCCAATGTGTTTGCAGCTAGTGACACATCAGGAGCAGACTGTCATCCCAGGTTTTGATAAAACCATCACTTTGGCAAAACAGAACAAAACAAAAATTTGGCCTCAAGGAATCATATGTCACCCCTATGATCCCTCCAGCTGTGCTTTGCACTGGGGGTAATAAATCATGCATAAATAATAATCACCAAAATTAAATGTGTGCATGTTGGATAATTCTTTGTCATTGTCCCTCACTAATAACAGTAATTTGGCTAAGTAAATTGTATTGATGTCAAATGTTCTTGGTAGGCAGCTTTCCATTAGCAGGTCATGCATTGCATCTCCAATGATGCAACCTTTCAGTCATTATTTTTCCCCTGGTCATGTTATAAAGAATTTCTCTTCTGTTAGGTTCTCGGTGGCTTCTTCTTTTTGGTTTTCTGGTCTAGTTCCCCTGTATAGCAACACCTCATATGGCTGTGCCACTGTGAACAGCCCTGGTGAGTTGTCTAGCAGTGTGGCTGTCACTGCCCAGAAAGAATGGTACTGTGGTATAGTTCATTGTCCTCACTGTCATGCCAGTGGCCTACTATGGAGGGCCATCTCAGGAGAAACTTCGTGAATCTACAACACCTCACAGAGCACCCTTTGGTCTACACAGCAGCCCACACCTATTAGACTCTCCCACTCAGACTGGAAAGTTCACTCAAACCAGAGCTGAGCTGAACTATTCGTCAGACTCTGGTGATGCTGTTCAGACAGAAGCTATGTTCCCGTCGGTCCCCAGTTCACACAGTGGTCTTTGTGGCACATATCTTTCTTTACTCTCATAAAATAACAAAGGACTAGAACTGGAGGTGAAAAGATGTTGTTGCTCTGATGGTTTGCTCTGAGCTCCACAGCAGATCAGAGGTGAAGAAGGAACCACACGAGGACTTCAGGTCCCCAGTACAGAGTTCAGTCCCCAAAGGTGTAAGTACTTGGGAATAACCCAAGCCATCATGTAACTACTCCTGTAGGGGTAGACAACATGTAGAAACCAGTTTTAAACTAAGTGTCTCATTTGGCAGACTCCTGGTCCCCAGCCCCACTCTTTCCTGGCTGCCTCTGCCTCCTATACAAAATGGATCTCTGGGTGCAACTCAGGGCTACCTACTTGGATTCTATATTAGGACTCCCTTTAGAAATATAATGTGAGATGTAAACACAAGTCATAGATGTAATTTTTAAATTTTCTGATAGCCACATTTTAAAATGTAAAAAGAAATTGACAATATTAATCCCATTAATATATTTTATTTCACCTAATATATTCAAAGGAATATCATTACAAGGTGTGAGCAATTCAAATATTATGAATGAGATACTTTGCATTCCTTTTTTCATACCAATTCCTTGACATCCAGCATGTAGTTTACATTTTGTAGCACACCTCTGTTTAGACCAGCCACATTTTTTGTGCTCAGCAATCACAGGTGGCAAGTGACTGCCAAAGTGGAGTGCAAGGCCCAACATTGGCTTTCCTTCCAGGAGCACGAGTGGCCTCACTGGATGATGTCTACAGCGCACATGTCACCTGCTCACCCAGGAGCAGGCCCTGGCCACACTGCCCCCAGGAGATTCCTGGTTTCTAACTTCCCTTCAGGCCCTAATAGGACCTAACAATGGTAGGAATTCTGAAACTGCTCATATCCTGAGTCTGCTGTGAGCTGAGGCTGCTCACAACCTGAACTGTGGCTCTCCTCTATTGAAGTATCTCCAGCCGTAAACTCTGTGGGCTGTGCACAGGAGGCCAGACACATCCATAACAGTCCCATTTGGCTAATCACAGCAAACATGTCCAAACCGAAATAACAGCACTTTTGTACCATATGTGATGCAAAGACAACAAAGGTACCTGGAGTATTACTGTTGCTTCTAATATTTTGTTGTTTTCACAGTAAAAAAAAAATGCTCTCCATTTCCTGATAACACAGTGGAATACAAGGGCCATCACAGGGTGAAGACAATCCATTATGTCACCATGTAACTATTGAACTAATACTGTACCGATGTAGTGAAACTACCACCTATCTAGTCATTAATATATCTCCTGCTGTGAGAAAGCAAGGCGACTTGAAATGAGTTATAGTCTATTTCAGACAGATCCCCTGAACAAAAAACTTTAAATCCATTCTGTTGGAAGTAGTGGTCCACAATACTTGCTGTTTATATGTCCTGAGACAGAGCAGTGTGGTCAGTGGGGTGACCGGCAGACCTTGTTTCCTTGAGAGAGTGGAGCTCAGAGAAGAGAGCACAGGGAGGGGAAAACCAAGAGCCACCAGGAAGGATGACAACTTGGAATCCAAGAAAAAAGCAGGAGAGGAGAGGAAGGACAAAACAAGCCTGAACACTACAGGAAACTATAGTCATGAAAAAGTTTTACAATGGGCACTCGTAGTCACACCTCTGGAGAGGTGGGCACATGTGCCAGAATCACGTAGAAAGGAAATACCTGGGGAGGGTCAGAGCCTCATGGAGATGCACCACCCCTGTGGGTTTTGGGCAGCAGCTGATGGGCCCCACTGCTGACAGTGGAAGGGACTGATCACTCTAAGCTCATCCATTCTTTCCCTAAATAGCTGACAGTTTTGCAGTTACAATTATATTGCTAGCATAATCTATGCTATTTCCTTCAAGTTCATGAGCTCCTGGTTCACTCAGAACAGCTGTGAGGCCCCATCAAAACAAACAGCCAGAGAGAAGGGGGCTGGCCCCATATAGGCTAGTCCTGGACAGATGAATCTTTCTCAGTTACCTAGGCTTCTGGGATACCTACAGCCAGAATGGCCACACACTGGGTGTGCTAGATCTGTAAAAACACATACATCTTCCAGGGACAGTGGTGACCTCAGTGGGTAGAATGAGACAAAGGAAACCCTGTCATTCACTTTGTGACTCGTGGACATCTTTCTTATCTTCAGGTCAGCTCTGGCAATACCCCTCCATCTACTTAGCAAGCGAAGAGCCATGCATTTTGAAGTTAGACTGACTATGTTACATGGCAACCTAACTAAAGTATATTTGTGAGGATCAAATGACTCCCATATGCCACATTGCCTGCACAGAAGAAGCCCTTGAGACACGGAACCCACCTTTATTTCATTCTCAGTACCATGACTGTCACCTTCACTACTACCATTGCCTTGTGCCAGGTATTTTCTAGAAACAGGGATCTTTAGATAAGCATAGCCCAAAACTCATCCTGGAAAGGTCCCTATATAGTGAGGACATGTGAGCCTATGGTGAACTTTCGACATGGAAGTGACAGCAGGACAAGTTCAGAGCACAGGAAAATGACTGATTCTCAGGAAAACAGACTGACACTTCAGCTCAGCTGGAAGGAAAGGACTAACGCAGGACAGGAAAGGAGGGTCAAGGAAGCTCCCTTGCATTCGTGTTCCAGGTACTAGAGAGCCCGGCTCCAGAAAGGTCATCTACAATAGACTCTTTTCTCCTCCAGATCAGCTGTACCACACACCACTGCAGAAAATACAGCCTCTGACCCCTCACCTGCTGACCCTGACAGAAGTGCCCAGATATTTTGGTCATTTCAGTATTTTTAAAACTAGAAAAAAAAAAAACAGGAAAATACATGAATATTTTAAATAGAAAATTCAAGAACTACACAATTGCAAAGGGCAGAGTGTAGCCAAGAGAGCTCCAGCCATGGTTTTGCTCAGGCCTCAGGGCAGACAGACCTGAGCACTGGAAACTCAAACCACACTGGGAGCAGAGGAGGTGCAGATGGTTTGGGGGGTTTTGCCCTTTTAAATAGCAAGTGATCTTCTTGGGCAGAAACCCTGAATCGGGAGGGATCTTCCCGGGTATCCAGGCCCGAGACACAGGGTAGAGGTCCCTCTATGGTGGGAGGTGTCCCCACTGCCCAGGGTTTCTAGTGTGCTGGGAGCTCAGGACATTTTAGGTTGGCTGTGAGCACTACTGGCAAGCTGTTGGCCTCAAGATAGCAAATTGGTTGCTTTGGGGAAATAAGAGAAATGTTAAATATCTGCTAACCTCTGTTTCTCTTAGAGAATTAGGTGAGAAGCACCAAGCTACCAGAGGGGCACATTTAAAATGAAACAAGGAAAACACTTCAATCCAAAGACATGTTTTCTTTCGTGGATTTTTCCCTATCAAAGGCAAACACTTCAGGAACGATAGCCTACTTACCAGAGCAGAGAATATAAACCCCAAGACGATGTGGGTCCTCCTAAAACTAGAAACAGTTGACTGATGCTCTGGCTCACAAAACTGCTCTAACATGTCTCTTTTTCCTTTGCTAACTATTTCAAAGTTCCTGAATTTGTGGGATCCCACGGAAGCTGTAAAAAGGCATCAAAAGAAACCACCCCTGCTCATCTCAGCCCCTCTACACCAGAGCTCCTACCCACTGATTACTGCAGGATACCACTCACTTCTTATACCTGCTACTAAGTGGGACTGAGGTTAGCAAGAGAGAGGTGAGGAGGAGGTCCTGAGGTCAAAGAAGATGGAGGATCAGGTATGGACAGCACAGGAGGCAGAAAGAGGAGAGTCTGAACACACATCTTGCCCAGGCCCAAGAAGAACCTTTTCCCCTCCACTGAGCTCCATGGTCCTTCACACAATATCTGCTTTAGAAGTGTCCAAGGTGAGCAAAATTTCATGGATTAGATGTCTGGACCTCTGCTGGGAGCTTGTATGTGTGTGGTGGGGGAATGGGATGGCAGAAGGCTCCATACCTCCTGAGCCTCCTGTAGCTCAGCTCAGCCTGGATAGGCCTATTCAAAGAGTGAATGCACAGTTAACATGCTGATCAAGGGGACTTGGGAAAGTTATCCCAAGAAATCTGTCTTCTTTCTTTTTCTTTTTTTTTATTTTTTTCTTTTTTATTTTATTTTATTTTTTATTTTTTAGATTGTATTTATTTTAGAGAGGGAAGGGAGGGAGAGAGAGAGAGAGAGAGAAACATCAGTGTGCGGTTGCTGGGGGACATGGCCTGCAACCTAGGCATGTGCTCTGACTGGGACTCGAATTCTTTTTCTTTTTGAAAAATAAAATTGTTGGTGTAAGACTTTTAACAAGCCTTCAAGTTTGCTGAGGTTTTATTAGAAGCAGTGCATGCTTGTCACAAAAAACATGGAGGACACTGAAGAGAGAGAGTGAACCGAACCCCCGTATCCCACCCAACAAGGCTGTGAGCTCAAGCTGGCATAGTTTCTTCCAGAATTTCAAAACCTAATCAAAACTAACACATATGTGTCCTGGCTGGTGTGGTTCAGTTGTTTGGAGCATCATTCCATAGGCCAAAGGGTTGTGGGTTCAATTCCCAGTCAAGGCACATACCCAGTTTGCAAGTTTGATGCCTGGTTGAGACACATGTGAAAAGGCAAGCAATTGATGTTCCTCTCTTTCTTCCTCTTCTTCCTCCTTCTTCTTCTTTCTTTTTCTTTCTTCTTTCTCCTCCTCCTTCTTCTTCATCTTCATCTTTGTCTTCTTTCTTTTCCTCCTTCTCCTCCTCCTCCTTCTTCCCTTTCTCCTCTATCTCTCTCTTCCCCCAACCCTCTTTCTGCCCCTCTGAAAGCAATGAAAAAAATATGTCCTCAAGTGAGAATTTTTAAAAAACTAACATTGTGTGTCCTTCACAGAATGAAATGAATGGGTTTGGGTTGGGGATAGAGTAATGTCAGAAATTTCAAACTCCATTTAAAGAGTAATAATGTAACACCCTGTGAACAAAACCACACTGAAAAGTTAAGAAGCAGATATTTTTTGTCCCCAGAGTTGTTTAATAACACTTAGGCAGCCCTCCTCAATCAGCTCAATCACAAGCAGTCTCTAAGGCCCACTCCCATCTCCTCAAACCCTTACCAGTTACCAACTCTACTCATCCCCACATTCACACACCACAAGCCATGGTCTCAGAGAACTTACGTTTTCTGTAGATCCAAATTTTATGTCTTATGTCATTAGGAAATGACAAGTTGGTTCTGCCTGTTAGGTAAGATTTCACCAAGTGACTCTCCAACTAGGCATTGTCATGGAAACAGTGGGCCACACTTCTTTCTAAAGGTATGAAAATTAAGGGACGGGTCTCAGCTCTAGGGTTCAGAAGGTATCCTGGGTTTGGGGAGCAAGGGAGGAAGAAAAGGCACCAATCTAAAAATGACACCTCTTGGGTGACACCAGATCACATGCCCTTCTAGATGAACATTCTCCCTTTTTTTAAATACTTAAGGAAAAAATAAGTAGCAGTCTGTGTGGTCTTCCGTGTCAGAATTGATCCTGCTACCTGCTTGAAGGAAAGTCTTCCTGATTTCTCCAAAGGAAAAGCCTAGCCAGTCATCATGCATTTTGCTAGACAGGCCTGACCCTCCTCCTGCATCCCATCACCCACAAGAACCCATCTCCTCTGACTTCAGATGTATGAGTATACATTTTCTCTAAGGTGAAAGCAACTTACTGGTTTCACTGGTCTTGGTGAAGCCCTGGCCTTAGCACATGTATGGCTTATAGAAGGCAATTAGTAATTTCGCTGAAAAGATGAATTAATTATAGCTTGGAAAATAGGTATATATTTTGTGTTTGCTTAAGTCTACTGTAAACTTGCCTGAACAAATTCATTTACTTATCCTGAAAAATCTTTCCTTGTTCTGAAAAGTGAAATTTGGATCAAACTAATAATCAAATTCATTGTGTTCATAAATAGAAGGCATATTTCCTGTCTCAAAACCTGTACTACACTAAAAATAGGTCATTCATGTACCTTTCCCTCAAGACATCTGAGTAAAGAGATGGCCACCTATATAAATCCAACTCTCTATTAACAAGGTGGAAATTATCCTGAGTGAAAACAAGCTCATGCTGCTTAAAAATAGACATTTCTAGATTAGGATATGTGGGCATGTGTGTATTTCTGGACTATCTACATGTCAAAGTTTCTGTGGGCACTTGAAAAGAAGCCAATGTTCTAATCCATCTAAATTACTTCTGCTGGTGTAAGGATCATCAGGTCAGAAAACGAAGCTGACAAACAACAGCGATAATAGCTGTTCCTCCCAGAAACTAGAACCTTTGTATATGCCATCAGATAGGCTACTGAATGAACATTCATAGAGAAGTTGCTAGGGAGGCAGAACTAAAAAAAAGGTGGTCAGCCTCAGCCAGCTGCCCTGCCCCTGCCTATTGCCTCATTCTCCCAGTCATTTATTCATTTTTTAAAAAATTTTAAATATTTTTAATTATACTTTACATTCAATATTAGTTTTTATTAGCTTCAGGTGTACAGCATAATAGTTAGACTATCATACACTTTACAAAGTGTCTCCCTAACAAATCTAGTACCCATCTGGCACCATACATAGTTATTACAATATTATTGACTATATCTGCTATGCCGTACTTTAACTCCCTGTGACTGCTTGTAACTACCAATTTGCACTTCTCAAACTCTTCATCTTTTTCATCCAGTTATTCAACCCCTTCTCCTCTGGCAACGATCAGTCTGTTCTCTGTAACTACAAGTCTATTTCAATTATGTTTTTACATTTACTTTGTTCTATAGATTTTTCTTGTGAGTGAAATCATATATTTGTCTTTTCTGACTGATTTATTTCACTTAACACATTACCCTCCAGATTCATCCACACTGTCACAAATATTAACATTTATTTCTTTTTACGGTCAAATAATATTCCATTGTATATAGGTACCACTTCTTCTTTATCCACCCATCTATTGATAGAAACCTGGGTTGCTTCCACATCTTGGCTACTGTAAATAATGCTTCAGTGAATATAGGGCTGCACATATTTTTTTGAGTAGTGTTTTGTGTTTATTTGAATATATACCCAAATGGAATTGGTGGATCATAAGGCTATTCCACTTTTAATTTGAACCTCCAAAATGTTTTCCATAGTGGCTACACCAATCTGTATTCCCATCAACAATGCATGAGGGTTCCCATTTCTATACATCCTAACCAACACTTATTGTTTATTGGTTTATTGATGATAACCACTCTGACAGGTGTCAGGTGGTATCTCATGGCGGTTTTAATTTGTATTTATATGATGATTAGTGATGCTGAGCATCATTTCATATTTCTATAGGCCCACTGTATTTCCTCTTTTGAGAAGTGTTTATTTACAACCTCTGCCTATTTTTTAATTGAATTGTTCATTTGTTTGTTTTGGTATTGATTTGTGTGAATTCTTCATAAATTTTGGATATTAACCCTTTTTCATATGCATCATTGGAGAATATTTCCTCCCATTCAAAATGCTATCTTTTCATTTTGTTGCTGGTTACTTTTCCTGTGCAAAAAGGTTTTAGTTGCATGTAATCCCATTTGTTTATTTTTTTTCCTTTCACTTGCCTTGCCTGAGGAGCTACATCATTAAAAAAATATTGCTAAGAGAAATGTCTGAAATTTTAATGCTTATGTTTTTCTCTAGGAATTTTATGGTTTCCAGTCTTACATTTAATTTTTTAATTCACTTTAAGTTATTATTGTATATGGTGTAAGAAGTAGGTCTTGTTCCAATTTTTTTTTTGCATGTATGTGCCCAGTTTTTCCAACACCACTATTGAATAGACTGTCTTTACTCCATTGTATGTTCTTTACTCCTTTGTCAAATATCAATTGACCATATACATGTGGGTTTATTTTGGGACTCTCTAATCTTTTTCATTGATTTATATGTCTGGGTTTTATTCTGTTTGTTTATTTTTTTCTTTTATTTTATTCATTGTTCAAGTACAGTTTTCTCCCCTTTACTCCCATTCCAGCCCACCCACCCATCCCTCCCCACTTCCCTCCCATTACCACCGTCCCCCTAGTTTTTGTCCATGTGTCTTTTAACTTTGTTCCTGTAAACCCTTCCCCTTTTCCCCTGAAACTCCCTCTTCTCTCTCCTCTGGTCACTTTCAGCCTGTCCTCTATTTCAGTGTCTTTGACTATACTGTACTTGTTTCTTTGTTCTGTTGTTTAGGTTCCTGTTAAAGGTGAGATCATATGGCATTTGTCTTTCACTGACTGGCTTATTACGCTTAGCATAATGCTTTCCATCTCCATCCATGCTATTCCAAAGGGTAGGAGCTCCTTCTTTCTTTCTGCTGCATAGAATTCCATTGTGTAAATGTACCATAGTTTTTTGATCCATTCATTTACTAATGGGCATCTAGGTTGCTTCCAGCACTTAGCTATTGTAAATTGTGCTGCTATGAACATTGGGGTGCAAAGATTCTTTTGGATTGCTGTTTTAGGATTCTTAGGATACAATCCCAACAGTGGAATTTCTGGGTCAAAAGGCAGATCCATTTTTACTTTTCTGAGGAAGTTCCATAGTGTTTTCCATAGTGGTTGTACCAGTCTGCAGTCCCTCCAACAGTGCACTAGGGAACCCTTTTCTCCACAACCTCTCCAACATTTGTTGTTTGTTGCTTTGTTTATGGATGGACATTCTGACTGGTGTGAAGAGCTATCTCATTGTGGTTCTAATTTGCATCTCGCTTGATAGCTAGCGATATTGAACAGTGTCTCATGTGATTTTGGATCTTCTGTATGTCCTCCTTCGAGAAGTGTCTGTTCAGGTCCTTTGCCCATTTTTTAATTGGGTTGCTTGTCTTCTTAGAGTGGAATCGTGTTAAGTTCTTTATATATTTTGGAGATTAAGCCCTTGTCTGAGGAATCATCGGCAAATATATTTTCCCATACAGTTTACTCTCTTTTTATTTTGATACTGTTTTCTTTAGCTGTGCAGAAGCTTTTTATTTTGATGAGGTCCCATTTGTTTATTCTTTCCTTTATGTCCCTTGCTCTAGGGGACATGTCAGTAAAAAAGTTTCTGCATAAAATATCTGAGATTTTCCTAACTATGTTCTCCTCTAGTACTTTAATGGTGTCATAGTTTATATTTAAGTCTTTTATCCACCTTGAATTTATTTCTGTATAAGATGTAAGTTGGTGCTCTAGTTTCTTTTTCTTTTCTTTTTTTGCATATAGCTACCCTGTTCTCTCAACACCATTTGTAGAAAAGGCTATTTTTACTTCATTTTATGTTGCTGCCTCCTTTGTCAAATATTAATTGATCATAGAGACTTGGGTTTATTTCTGGGCTCTCTGTTCTGTTCCATTGATCCATGCACCTGTTTTTATGCCAGTACCAGGCTGTTTTGATTACAGTGGCATAGTAGTATAGTTTAGTGTCAAGTATTGTGATCCCTCCTACTTTACTCTTCTTTCTCATACTTGCAGCAGCTATTCAGGGTTGTTTATGGTTCCACATAAATTTTTCAACTGTTTGTTCTATGTCTGTAAAATAAGCCATTGGTACTTTAATAGGTATTGCATTGAATGTGTAAGTTGCTTTGAGTAGTATGGACATTTTGATGATGTTGATTCTTCCAATCCATGAACACAATATATGTTTCCATTTGTATGTGCCTTCCTTGATTTCTTTCCTCAGGGTTATGTCATTTTCTGAATACAGATCTTTTACCTCTTTGGTTAGGTTTATTCCTTGGTATTTTATTTTTCTTTTTGCTATTTCAAATGGGATTTTTTTCTTGATTTCTGCTTCTGCTTTTTCATTTGTGGTGTACAGAAATGCCTTTGATTTCTGGATATGGACTTTGTATCCCGCTGTTTTGCCAAATTTGTTTATTAGATCAAGCAGATTTTTGGTAGAGTCTATAGGATTTTCTACATACACTATCATGTCATCTTCAAACAATGACAGTTTTGTTTCCTCCTTTTCAATTTGGATGCCTTTTTATTTCCTTTTCTTGTCTGATCACTGTGGCTAAAACTTCCAATACTATATTGAATAAAAGTGGTGAAAGTGGACAACCTTGTGTTGTTCCTGATCTTAGTGGAAAAGATTTTAGTTTTTTCCCATTGAGTATGATCTTGGCTGTAGGTCTCTCATAGATGGCCTTTATTATGTTGGGGAATGCTCCCTCTATTCCCACTTTGCTAAGTGTTTTTATCATAAATGGGTGTTGTACCTTATCAAATGCTTTTTCTGCATCTATTGATATGATCATGTGATTTTTGTCTTTGCTTTTTTTATGTGATGTATTACATTTACTGATTTGTGAATATTGAACCATCCTTGCATCCCTGGGATGAAACCCACTTGGTCATGGTGGATGATCTTTTTAATGTATTGTTGGATGTGGTTTGCCAGTATTTTGTTGAGGACTTTAGCGTCAATGTTCATCAGTGATATTGGTCTGAAGTTTTCTTTCTTTGTTGTGACTTTATCTGGTTTTGGAATAAGGATGATGTTGGCCTCATAAAAAGAGTTTGGGAGTCTTCCATCTTTTTGGATTTTTTCGAATACTCTGTGAGAGATAAGGGTTAGCTCTTCCTTAAATGCTTTGTAGAATTCTCATGTGAAACTGTCTGGTCCAGGGCTTTTGTGTGTCAGGAGTTTTTTGATTACTGCTTCAATTTCTTTTGTTGTTATTGGTCTGTTCAGGCTTTCTGTTTCTTCTTCATTGAGTTTTGGAAGATTATATTTTTCTAGAAATTTGTCCATTTCATCTAGGTTTTCAAATTTCTTGGCATACAGTTCTTCATAGTAATATCTTGCAATCCTTTGTGTTTCTGTGGTATCAGTTGTAATCTCTCCTCTTTCATTTCTGATTGTGTTCACTTGGGTCTTCTCTCTT
This sequence comes from Tonatia bakeri, assembly GCA_004024845.1. Classification (NCBI taxonomy): domain Eukaryota; kingdom Metazoa; phylum Chordata; class Mammalia; order Chiroptera; family Phyllostomidae; genus Tonatia; species Tonatia bakeri. The sequence goes on from PVIA01003306.1 coordinate 150,389, forward strand.
TTTTTCTTGATGAATCTGCCTAAAGACTTGTTGATTTTGTTTATCTTTTCAAAGAATCAGCTCCTGGATTCACTGATCCTTAGAATTGTGCTTTTAGTTTCTATGTCATTTAATTCTGCTCTGATCTTGGTTATTTCCTTCCTTCTACTTGCTCTGGGCTGTCTTTGTTGTTGTTCCTCCAGTTCTTGTAGATGTAGGGTTAGGTTGTTTGTTTAAAATATTTCTATCTTTTTTAGTTATGCCTGTATCTCTATGAATTTCCCTCTCAGGACTGCCTTCACCATGTTCCATAAGTTTTGGGTTGTTGTGAGTTTGTTTTCATTTGTTTCCAAAAAACTTCTGATTTCTTCCCTAATTTAATTCTTGACCCACTCATTGTTTAATAGCATGCTATTTAATCTCCATGATTTTGAGTGCTTTGGGTTTTTTTTTTCCTTGGGGTTGGTTTCTAGTTTCAGTCCCTTGTGATCCGAGAAAATGCTTGCTATGATTTGATTTTCTTGAAATTGTTGAGGTTTGTTTTGTGTCCTATCATGTGGTCTATCTTTGAAAATGTTCCGTGTACATTTGAAAATAATGTGTATTTAGCTTCTTTGGGATGGAGGGCTCTGTATATATCAGTTAAGTCCATTTCATCTAGGGTGTTATTCAATGCCACAATATCTTTGTTGATATTTTGTTTGGAAAATCTGTCAATTTTTGACAGTGGGGTGTTGAAATCCCCCACTATAATTGTGTTGCTGTCAATATTTTTCTTGAAGTCCTCTAAGATTTTCTTTATGTATTTGGATGCTTCTATGTTGGTGCATATATATTTACAATGTTTTTGTCTTCTTGATGGATTCTCTCCTTGAGTACTATGAAGTGACCTTCTGGGTTTGTTTTTATGGCTCTTTTTTGAAGTCTTTTTTTTCTGATATCCATCTTGCTGCCCCAGGTTTTTTTTCCTGTCCATTTTCCCAGAATATTTGTTTCTAGCCCATCACTTTTAGTCTATGCAGGTCTTTTGTTCTAAGGTGATTCTCTCCTAGGCAACATATGTATTGGTCATGATTTCTTCTCCATTCAGCTATTCTATGTCTTTTGATTGGGGAATTTAATCCATTTACACTTAAGGTTATTATTGATAGGTATTTATTCATTGCCATTTATTCATACCTCTGTTCCTCTCTTTCTCTCTCACTGTTTTTCTTCCTGTTCTTAAAGTAGACCCTTTAGCATCTCTTGAAGAGCTGGTTTGGAGGAGGTATATTCTTTGAGGCTTGTTTTGTCTGGGAAGCTCCTTATTTGGCCCTCCATTTTAATTGAAATCCTTGCTGGATAAAGTAGTCTTGCTTGCAAGCCTCTGGTTTCCATTACTTGAAATACTTCTTTCCAGTCCCTTCTGGTTTGGAGCATTTCCATTGATAAGTCAGCTGCTTGTCTTATCTGGGCTCCCTTATATGTTACTTCCTGTTTTTCCTTTACTGCCTTTAAGATTCTCTTTATCTTGGAATTTTGTCATTTTAATTATGATGTGTCTTGAAGTGGGCCTCTTTGGATTCCTCTTGATTGGGACTCTCTGTGTTTCCTGGGTTTGTGTGACTTTTTCTCTCATCAAGTAGGGAAGTTTTCCATCAATACGTTTCCAAAGAGGTTTTGTAGCCCTTGCTCTTCTTTTTCTCCTTCTGGTACCTCTATTATGTGGATATCATTGCATGTCATGTTGTCCTCCATTTACCTTAACCCCTCTTCATTCTTACTGAGACTCTTTTCCTTTCCTTGCTCTTTTTGCGTGTTTTTTCTACCTGGTCCTTCAACTCACTGATCCAATCTCTGCTTCATCTAGCCTGCTTTTGATTCCTTCTACTGTGTTCTTCAATTCCACGATTGTATTCTTCATTTCTTCTTGGCTTTTTTGATAGTCTCTATTTCCTTTTTCAGGTTGATATGGTTTGCAGTGAGTTCACTGTAGTTTCCCTGTAGTTTTTGGTAATTCTCTGTGAGCTCATTGAGCTTCCTGATAAATATTGCTTTGAACTCAATATCTGATAGTTGAGTTTCCTCTATTCCATTTAGCATTCTTCCCGAGGCTTCCTCCTTTCCTTTTATTTGGGGATATTTCTTTGTCTTCCCATTGTTTGTGAGACTCTTCTTGTTAGCCTCTACTTCTTAAATTGATCTGTTCTGACTCCTTGGGTTTATGGTGTGAACCTCTATGGTAGAAGACTTGTGAGATTAGTGGTTCAGTCTTCTTGATCTCCTGAGCTCACTGATCTTGGGCTGTCATTTATGTTGGCTGTGTCTACGTTTTTGTTTTTTTATTATTGTTGGGTCTTTCTTTGGTGGGTCCTTCTTTCTAGCTTGTTAACTGTGGATCACTCCATCTACCATATCTTATATTCTGTTGTGCAGGTTTGTACAGGTTGTGTTGAAGCTGATTCTTCTGTGTGTATGAGGTTTTGAGGCTTCTGTCTCACTCTTGTTCAGTTGTTTGTTCTGGGTAATTTCTCCACCATTTAGTTGTATTTTTAGATCAGTCCTGGGTTGAGGTTAGTGTGGCTTCCACTCTTTCAATCAGCTTCTTTCATTGTTATCTGTTGGTGGTTCCTTTGTTGGCAGGTTTCCTCTTCCAGCAGGTATACTAGTGTTCACAGCTCCCACCTACTCATCTGATTTTTCAATATCCGCTACAATTTTTGACCTCCAATCTTTATATATGCTGGGATACCATTGGCTGTTCACTCTCTTCCTCAGAAGATCGGCTAGGTGTTTCAACCATGTGTAGGGGAAGTGGACTCTGCTACCACTTATCTCTCCACCATCTTCCCCTTCTGCACTTCATTTTAAATGAGAGGCTTTCCGGGTACAGTAGTCTTGGTTGCAGACCTTTGCTTTTCATTTCTTAGAATAGTTCTTGCCATTTATTTCTGGTCTGTAGTGTTTCTGGTGAGAGATATGCTGATAGACTTTTCAGATATTCCTTTTATGTTACTAGCTCTTTTTCCTTTGCTGCCATTAAGATTTTCTCTTTGCCTTTAAATTTAGCCATTTTAATTATGATGTATCTTGGAGTAGGCATCTTTGGATTCATCTTAATTAGGACCTATGTGCTTCCTAGACTTGAGTGCCTTTTTTTCACATTCAGTGAAGTTTTCTGTTGTGACTTTTTCAAATATATTTTCTAACACTCGCTCCTCTTCTTTTCCTTCATGTATTCCTATGAAATGGATATTATTATGTTTAATGTTGTCCTGAAGCTCCCCTAAACCCTCTTCATGTTTTCTGAGTCTTTTTTTGTTCTGTTTTTCTGTCTAGGAATTTTTTTCTGCCTTGTCCTCCAGCTCACTGATTTGATACTCTGCTTCATCTAGCCTGCTTTTAATACTTCTACTTTGTTCTTCATTTCAGATATTGCATTCTTCATTTCCTCCTGGATCTTTTCAATAGTGTCTTTGTCCTTTTTCATGCTATTGCAGTTTTCAGTAAGTTCCTTATAGCTTCTCTAGGGTTCTTTGTAGTTCTCACTGAGCTTATTGAACATCGTTATAACCATTATTTTGAACTCAGTGTGTAATAATTTGCTTGCCACAATTTCATTTAGCACTCCTTCTGGGAATTCCTCTTTTCCTTTTAATTGGGGGTTTCTTTGTCTCTCCATTTTAGGTGACTCTTCTTGTTTGTTTCTCCATGTTATGTTGATCTGCTTTGACTTCTTGTCTTTGTGGTGTGGACTTCCATGGTAGGAGAACTGTGGGATTCAGTGATGCATTCTCCTTGATCTGAACTTGATGTTGTTGGCATGCTCTTTAGGCCTTTTATGTGAGCTCTCTTGTTGTATTTGTGTTTGGGTTGTTGTTCAGCTGGCTGACTAAGAATCACTCTACCAACCACATCTTGTATGCTGTTGTACAGGTGGTTCCCAAACAAAACCAAACACCTCAGGAAACAAACCCACACTGTCAAAATAACCCCCACCCACAATCACACTATCAATAACAAATAAGCCAGTATTAATAAAGGTGTAAAGAGATTAAGACTGCTATGAGAAAGGAAAGATGAATATGAGTTGACTAACAAAGAAAAATGATTTTTAGAGGGTAGGGATAGGAACAATAATAAGAGTAGGGAATAAGGACAGGGCAAAGAGAGAAAGAAAGAAAAATTTACCTCATAAATGAAAAGGGGGGGGAGAAAGCAGAATGGAATAAGAGAAGGGAAGCATACAGTATTAGATTTAAACAGAAATGTAAAAAAAAAAGAAAGAAAAAATATTAATGAAACTGGACAAAAGAATTCCACACTGCACTCTCAATAACAATGAGCAAAGATTACGATAGGCAGGAGGGGAATAAGATGGGGAAAAGAAAGAAGGACAGAAGAAAGAAAGAAAGAAAGAAAGAAAGAAAGAAAGAAAGAAAGAAAGAAAGAAAGAAAGAAAGAAAGAAAGAAAGGCTTAAGTCTAGAGGAAAGAGAAGTGATTTCAATATGATAGAGAGAGAAGGAATACTGAAAGTGAGAAGTAAAAACCAGGCTAAAATAGGGAACAATTGAAATTTAAAATGAAAACAAGAAAGGGCATGAGGAAGACAAAATGGACTAGGAGAGGGGAATGGTAAAATTTGACACTTGAAATACAAAAATAGTGAAGATCCAGAAATAAAATTGGAGAAAGGCAACAATGACAACCATATCCACACCTGATGTACAAAGGTTAATAAAGGTTGAGAGAGAGAAAGGGTATTTAAGAGTTGGAAAAAGTATGTGAGATGACGAATGAAGAGAAAAATGGTTTTGAGAGGCTGGAGGGCAGAGAAATAGTACAAGTGTGGAATGAAAATGAGTCATAGCAAAATGGGATATAAAATTTAAAACAAAAAATAAGAAGATGAAAAAAGAAAGTAAAGTGGAATAAGAGAAGGGGGAGCAAAATATGAGATTTGAAATAAACTATAATATAAAAACTAGTGACTTAGTATGCACAAACTTGAAGAACAAGAAATGAATGTTAAGCTATGCAGGATAGAAAATAATGCAAATCATGAAGAAAACTGTGGTGGAATTCATCTCATTGTTTTCCCTCTCTGGATCTGTTCCTAGTAATGTCAGATGGTGTGCCAGTTTGGCCTTAGGCAGCCTGCTCAAGGCTACCAGCAAGTTATTAATCTAGTCAATTTGTAATCAGCAGTCAAATTTAAGCACCACGGAGTGGGGCAGAGTAGTTCCTGCGGGTGGGGCTATAGCTTCCCCTTAGTCTGATACCACTTATAGGGGACTGCACTACCTGAGCAAGAAAGTTCCTACAATATGGGGGATGACTCATCACAGGGATCCCCAGAATCTTCAGCATCTCTAGTCCACTCTTATACCCTTTTGTTAGAGCCCACAGCAAGTGGCTGCAGATGAAATTATGTGTGTTGGCCCTTTAATAAGCTCTCTGTGACTCAAGCCATCTCTTCCAGACACAAACCCTGCTGCTTTTCACAGATGTATGTTATCTGAGTTCCTTTTCCAGCTCTGGTGCTATAGTCTGGAAGCCCAGCTTGGAGTTCATACCCCATACTTCTTAGTGGGAACCCCCAACCACTGAACTTTCCAGCACTTCAGCTGCCACCCATGAGAGCCCAGCCAGCCTTCTCATGTCTCCTACACATTCTGTACTGGTCACATTAAGGTGAAATGATTTCTTCCATCTGACCCTGGTTATAAGGCTTCTCTCCAGCTATTGTCTCATTGGTTATTCTGGATGATTTTTCTTGTAATTCTAGATCAGTCTTGGGAGGAGGTTAGTGTTGCTTCTTCTACTTACCCCTCCACCATCTTGGATCTCCGGATATGATTTGAATCTTCTTGATTTTATTGAGACTTATGCTGTGTCTTAATATGTTATATCTCCTACAAAATGTTTCACGAGCACTTGAAAAGAATGTATATTCTTCTATTTTGGAGTAAAATGCTCTGAAAATATCAATTAAGTCCATCTGCTCTTGTTTATTATTTAAGGCCACTGTTTCTTTGTTGATTATATGCCTGAAAATTCTCTCCATTGCTGTTAGTGGGGTATTAAATCTCCCACTATGGTTGTTTAACTGTCAGTCTCTCCTTTACTGTCCATCAGGATTTGCTTTACATATTCAAGTGCTCAAATGCTGGGTGCATATATGTTTACAAGTTATATCCCCCTGTTGAATTGCTCCCTTTATCATTATGTAGTGTCCTTCTTTGTCTCTTTCTATGACCTCTGTTTTAAAAAATATTATTCAGACATAAGTATTGCTACTTCAGTTTTTTGTTTTTAAATCTCATCTTTTATTTTCATTGTATTTTTCTCATTGCCATTTATCCCCCTTATATCTTCTTCCACTTCCACCCATTCTCCCCCCACCCACAATTATAACACTGCTGTCAGAGTCCATGAGTCCTTTTGATTTTTGCTCAATCCCTCCACTCCACAAACCCCTAGAGTTGTAAGGCTGCTCTCTATGAGTCTATCTTCCTTTAGCTACTTAGTTCAGTTTGTTCATTAAATTCCACACAAATGAAATCATGTCATTTGCATTTCTCTGAGTGACTTATTTCAGTTACCATAATATTCTCCAGGTCCATCCATGCTGTCTCAAAGGATAAAATTTTCTTCTTTACAGCCAAGTCATATTCCATTGTGTAAATGTACAATAGTTGTTTTATCCACTTGCTTACTGATAGACACCTGGGCTGCTTACAAATCTTGGCTATTGTAAATAGTACTGCAAGGAACATAGGGGTGCTTATATTATTTGAAACTGGTGTTTAAGTTTTCTTGGTATAAATTCTTAGAGCTGAAATTTGTGGTTAATAAGGTAGAGCAATTTTTAGTTTTTTGAGGTAATGCCATACTGCTTTCTGCAGTGGCTGCACCAGTATGCATTCCCACCAACACTACATGGGGGTTCCTTTCTCCACATCCTCACCAACACTTGTTTATTGATTTGATGATAGCCTTTCTAGGAGATGTGAGGTGATATCTCATTATGGTTTCAATTTGCATTTCTCTGGTGATTAGTGGTTTTGAGCACCATTTCATAAGATGATGGGCCATCTGTATGCCCTCTTTGGAGACATATCTATTCAGGTCCTTTACCCATTTTTGAGTTGCATTGTTTATTTTTCTGGTATTGAGTTTTAAAAGTTATTTATTTTGGATAATAACCCTATATTAGATGTATCGGCAAATATGTTCTCCCATTTTTTTAGTTCTCTTTTTGTTTTATTGATGATTTCCTTTGATGTGCAAAACCATTTTATTTTGGTGTAGTCCCATTCATTTATCTTTCTTTTTTCCCCTTGCCTAAAGAAGTATGCCAGAAAAAAAAATCACTAAAAGAAATATCTGAGGTATTACTACCTATGTTTTCTTCCATGAGTTTTATGGTTTCAAAACTTAAATTTTTAATTTGTTTTGAATTTATTCTTCTGTGTGGTGTAAAAAGGTGATTTAATTTTATTTTTCTGCAAATATCTGCCCATTTTTCCCTACACCATTTATTGAATAAACTGTCTTAGCCCATTTTATGTGTTTGCTTCCTGTCAAATATTAATCGACTCTAAAGAGGAGGTTTATTTCTATTCCACTGATCTATGTGTCTGTTTTTATGCCAGTAGCATGCTGTTTTAATTACTATGTGCTTATTGTTTGATATTAAATAGTGTGATTCCTCCAACTTTGTTTTTCTTTCTCAAGATTGTTGTTGCTACTCAAGGTCTTTTGTGGTTCCATTTAAACTTCTGAAATATTTGTTCTAGTTCTGTGTAATACATCTTAGTATCTTGATAGGAACTGCATTGAATCTATAGATTTTGGGGGGTAGTATGGACATTTTAATGATGTTAATTCTTCCTATCTGTGAATATAGTATTGTGCTCCCACTTATTTGTATCTTTTTCAATTTCTTTCTTTGGTGTCTTATAATTTTCCAAGTATAGGCCTCTTGTATCCTTGGTTAAATTTATTCCTAAGTATTTTATTCTATTTGAAGATATTGAGAATAGGATTGTTTTCTTAATTTCCTTTTCTGATAGTTCATTATTAGCATATACAAGGCAACTGATTTCTGGATATTAATTTTGTGTCATGCTACTTAACTTATTTATCAGTTTTAGTACTTTCTTGGTTCAGTATTTGTGGTTCTCTATGTACAGCAATTTGTCATCTATGGATAATGATGTTATTACTTGTTCCTTTCCAATTTGGATACCACTTATTTCTTCTTCTCTGTATACTGTGGGTAAGACTTTCAACACTATGTTATGTAAGAGGTAAAAGTGGACATCTTTGTCTTTTTCTTTATCTTAAGGGGAATGCTTGTAGTTTTTTGTCCCATTGATTGTGGTGTTCGCTGTGTGTTTGTCATGTATGGTCTTTATTTTGCTAAGGTATCACCACTTTGCTGAGATTTTTATCATAAATCAGTGCTGGATTTTATTAAATAATTTTTCTGCATCTATTGGTATGATCACATGATTTTTATTCTTCATTTTGTTTATGTGGTATATCACATTTATTGATTTGTGTATATTACATCTACTTTCCATCCCCAAGGTAAATCCTACTTGGTCATGGTGTATGATCTCTTTGATATATTGTTATTTTTGAATTGATAGTATTTTGTTGAGCATTTTAACATCTATGCTTATCACAGATATTGACCTATTATTTTTTGTAGTGTCTTTATTTGGTTTTGAATTCGAGGTCATCCTGGTCTTGTAAAATGAGATTGGGAGTCCTTCCTCCTCTTGAAATTTTTAAGATACTTTGGTAATAGGTGTTAGTTCTCCTTCAAATGTTTGGTAAAATTCACCTGTGAAGACATCCGCTCCAGAGCTTCTTTTTCTTGGGAGATTTTTTTATTATCGCTTCAGTTTCACTAGGCATAATCTGTCTATTCAGATTCTCTGAGTATTATTTGTTTTAGTTTTTGAAGATTGTATGTTCTAAAAATTTATTCATTTTATTCAGGTTGTCCAATTTTGGGCATATAGTTGATCATAATATTTTGGTGTCAGTTCTTATTTCTCTTTGCTTTATAATTTTATTTATTTGGGTCCACTCTATTTTCTTTCTTAATGAGTCTAGTTAAGGATTGTCAATCTTCCTTATCTTTTAAAAGAACCAGCTCTAGCCCTGGCTGGCTTAGCTCAGTGAATTGAGCACGGGCTGCAAACTAAAGCATCGCAGGTTCCATTCCCAGTCAGGGCACATGCCTGGGTTGCAGGCCACAGTCCCCAGCAACCGCACATTGATGTTTCTCTCTGTCTCTCTCTTTCTCCCTCCCTTCCCTCTCTCAAATAAATAAATAAAATTTTTTAAAAAATAAATAAAATAAAAGAACCAGCTCTATGATTCATTAATCTCTTATGTTAATTTGGACTCTATTTCATTTATTTCTGCTCTGATATTTATTATTTCCTTCCTTCTTCTCTGTTTGGGTATGTTTGTTGTTTGTTTTCAAGTTCCTGTAAATGTAAAGTATATAGTTTATTTGAGCTTTTTCTTGTTTCTTTTTACTTTACCTTTTTCATTGATTTTCAAATACAGTTGTCTCCATTTTCCCACCACCACTTTCCCTGACCCTACCCACCCCCACCTTGCACCCTCAATCACAACCACCCTTGGCTCCATCTATGGGTCCCCCATACTTGTTCATTTATTTCCCTCTACCCTCCCCTCTGGTTACTGGCAGTTTGTTGTCTGTTTCAATGTCTCAGACTACAGTTTGCTTGTTAGTTTGTTCTGTTAATTAGATTCCACTTATAGGTGAGATCATATGGTATTTGTTTTTCACCACCTGGCTTACTTCACTTAGTATAATACTTTCCACTTCCATTGATGTTCTCACAAGAGTGGGCGCTCCTTCTTTCTTTCTACTGTGTAGTATTTCATGGTATAAATGTATCATAGTTTATTGATCCACTCATTTACCAATGAACATCTAGGTTGCTTCCAGCACTTTGGTATTATAAACTGTGCTGCTATGAACATTGGGGTGCATAAGTTCCTTTCAGTTAGTGTTTCAGGATTCATAAGGTATGAACACAGCAGTGGAATTGCTGGATCAAAAGGCAATTCCATTTTCAGTTTCTTGAAGAAATTCCATACCATTTTCCACAGTGGTTGCACCAGTCTGTATTCCCCACCAACAGTGCACTGGGATTCCCTTTTCTCCACATCCTCTCTTACACTTGTTGTTTGTTGATTTGTTTATGATGGTCATTCTCACTGGTGTAAAGAGGTATCTCACTGTAGCTTTAATTTGCATCTCTCTGATGGCTAGTGATGCTAAGCATCCTTTCGTATGTCTCTGGGCCCTCTGTATGTGCTTCTTAGAGAAGTGTCTATTCAAGTCTTTTATACATTTTTTAATTGGGTTGTTTGTCTTCCTGGAGTGAATTCATATGAGTTCTTTATATATTTTGTAAATCAAACCCTTGTCTGAGTTCTCATTTGCAAATGTATATTCCAAAACATTTGGTTCCTTTTTCATTTTGCTAATGTTTTCTTCTTGTTTCTTGATATGATCCGTAATGCAATGAGTCTTTATTTGTTCTGTTTTCTTTTTGTTCCACAGATTTTGGGTTGTTGGTGTTCTCATTATCATTTCTTTCAAGCTATGTTTTGATTTTTTCCCCTTGATTCATACAAACCCATGTCTGAGGCATTATTGGAAAACATGATTTCTGATATGGTTGGAGCTCTTTTCATTTTAATGTTGTTTTCTTTAGCTGTGCAGAAGCTTTTCATTTTGATGAGATCCCATTTGTTCATTCTTTCCTTTATGTCCCTTGTTCTAGGGGACATATTGAAAATGTTGCTGCATGGAATATCTGAGACTTTCCTGCCTATGTTCTCCTGAAGGACTTTTATGGTCTCACAACTTACGTTTCAGTCTTTTATCCAAGTGGAATTTATTTTCTTGCATGGTATAAGTTGCTAATCAAGTTTCATTTTTTTGTATGTACCTGTCCAGATCTCCCAATACCATTTGTTGAAGAGGCAATTTTTACTCCATTTTATGCTGTTTCCACCTTTGTCAAATATTAATTGACCACAGAAACTTAGGGTTATTTCTGGGCTCTTTATGCTGTTCTATTAGTCCATGAGTCTGTTCTTATGACAGTACCACCCTGTTTTGATTACAGTAGCCTTATGATACAGTTTGGTATTAGGTATTGTGATCTCTCCTACTTTGTTCTTTTTCAAAATTCCTGTGACTATTTGCGGTCACTTATGGTACCATATAATTTTTGAATTGTTTGTTTTATATCTGTGAAATATGCCATTGGGACTGTAATAGGTATTGCATTGAATCTATAAACTGCTTTGGATAATACATACATTTTGATTATGTTAATTATTCCAATCCATGAACATGGTATATGCTTCCATTTGTTTGTGTCTTCCTTAATTTCTTTCTTCAGTGTTGTGTAGATTTCTGAGTACAGGTCTTTTATGTCCTTGGTTAGGTTTATTCCTAGGTATTTTACTTTTATTGTTGATATGTCAAATGAGATTTTTTTTCCTGATTTGTGTTTCTGATATTTCATTGTTGATATACAAAAATGCCTTTGATTTCTGGATATTGACTTTGTATACCACTGCTTTGCCAAATTCATTTACTAGGTCAAGCAGTTTGGGGGTGGAATCTATAGGATTTTCTATGTACACTATCATGTCATCTGCAAACAATGAGTTTTGTTTCCTCCTTTCCGATTTGGATACCTTTTATTGCCTTTTCTTTTCTGACTGCTGTGGCTAGGACTTCCAATACTATGTTGAATAGAAGTGGTGAAAGTGGACATCCTTGTGTTGTTCCTAATCTTAGTGGGAAAGATTTTAGTTTTTGCCTATTGAGTATTATGTTGGCTGTAGGTCTCTCATATATGGTCTTTCTTATGTTGAGGAATTCTCCTTCCATCCCCACTTTACTGAGTGTATTTATCATAAGTGGGTGCTGTACATTATCAAATGCTTTTTCCGCGTCTATTGCTATGATCATGTGATTTTTGTCTTTGTTTTTGTTTATGTGATGTATTATGTTTATTGATTTGTGAATATTGTACCATTCTTGCATCCCTGGGATGAAACCCACTTGGTCATGAATTATGATCTTTTGAACGTATTACTGGAAGCAGTTTGCCAATATACTGTGAGGTTTTAGCATCTATGTTCATCAGTGATATTGGCCTGAAGTTTTCTTTCTTTGTTATGTCTTTATCTAGATTTGCGATTAGGATGGTGTTGACTTCATAAAAACAGTTTGGGAGTCTTCAGTCTTCTTGGATTTTTTGGAATAGTCTGTGAAGGATAGGGGTTAGCTCTTCCTTAAATGCTTTGTAGAATTCTCCTGTGAACCTGTCCAGTCCAGGGCTTTTGTGACTTGGGAGATTTTTATTACTGCTTCAGTTTCATCAGCTGCTATTGATCTGTTCAGACTTTCTGCTTCCTCTTCAATCAATTTTGGCAGATTATCTTTTTCTAGGAATTTGTCCATTTCACCTAGGTTTTCAAATTTCTTGGCATATAGTTCTTCATAGTCATTTCATACATACCTTTATGTTTCCATGATATCAGTTGTAATCTCTCCTCTTTCATTTCTGATTGTATTTATTTGTGTCCTCTGTCTTTTTCCTTGATGAGTCAGCTTAAACACTTGTTGATTTTGTTTATCTTTCTTAAGTACAAACTCCTGAATTCACTGATCCTTAGAATTGTGGTTTTAGTCTCTATGATGTTTAATTCTGCTCTGATCTTGGTTATTTCCTTACTTCTACGTGCTTTGGGTTGTCTTTGTTGTTGTTCTTCAAGTTCTTGTAGGTGTAGGGTTAGATTGTTATGTGAAATGTACCTTTTTTAGGTAGGCCTGTATTGCTATGAACTTCCTTCTCAGGACTGCCTTCACTGTGTCCCATAAATTTTGGATTGTTGTGAGTTCATTTTCATTTGTTTCCAGAAACTTTTTGATTTCTTCCTTAATCTCATTTTTTGACCCATTCATTACTTAATAGCATGCTATTCAATCTCCATGAATTTGAATGTTTTGGAGATTTTTCCTTGAGGTTGGTTTCTAGTTTCAGTCCTTTGTGGTTGGAGAATATGCTTGAAATTATTTAAATTTTCTTGAATTATGTAGAGGCTTATTTGTGTCTTCACACAAAGATAGATGTGGTCTATCTTTGAAAATGGTCCATGTGCATTTGAAAAGAATGACTATTTTGCTTCTTTGTGATGAAAGGTTCTATATGTATATCAGTTAAGTCCATTTGATCTAGGGCATTGTTCAATACCACAATATCTTTGTTGATATCTTGTTTGGAGGAATTATTCATTTTTGACAGTGGGGTGTTAAAATCCCCTGCTATAATTGTGTTTCTGTCAATATCTTTCTGGAACTCCTCCAAGATTTTCTTTATGTATTTGGGTGCTCCTTTGTTGAGTGCATATATATTTACAGTGTTTATGTCTTCTTGGTGGATTCTTTCCTTGAGTATTATGAAGTGACCTTCTGGGTCTCTTCTTATGGCCCTGATTTTTTTTATGCCTATTTTGTCTGATATGATTATTGCTACCCCAGCTTTTCTTTCTTGTCCATTTTCTTGGAATATTTGTTTCTAGCCCTTCACTTTCAGTCTGTGTGCATCTTTTCTTCTGAGTTGGATCTCTTGTAGGCAGCATATATGTTGGTCATGATTTCTTATCCATTCAGCTATTCTATGTCTTTTGATTGGAGCATTGAATCTATTTACATTGAAGGTTATTATGATAGGTACTATTCATTGCATTTTTTTCTTTCCCGTGTCTCTCTCTCTCTCCCTCCCTCTCTCTGTCTCTCTCCCTCTTTCTCTTTTTTTCTTTTCTTTTTCTTATGGCAGACCCTTTTGAGAGCCTTATTAGATGGAGAAGTCTTGGTTTCAGATCTTTGTTTTTCATTACCTGGAATATATCTTGCTAGTGCTTTTTGGCTTGGAGCATTTCTATTGAGAAGTCAGCTGCTAATCTTATCAGGACTCCCTTATATGTTACTTCCTGTTTCTCCCTTGCTGCCTTTAAGATTCTCTCTTTGTCTTGCAATTTTGCCATTTTAATTATGATGTGTCTTGTAGTGGGTCTCTTTGGGTTCCTCTTGATTGGGACTCTCTGTTTCCTGGGTTTGTATGACTTTTTCTCTCATAAAATTAGGAAACGTTTCCATCATTACTTTTTCAAACAGGTTTTGTATCACTTTATCTTCTTTTTCTCCTTCTGATATCTTTATTATACAGATATTATTATATTTCCTGTTGTCTTGCAGCTCCCTTACCACCTCTTTATTCTTACTGAGTCTTTTTTCCCTTTCTTGCTCTTTCTGGGTTTTTTTTTTTTTTGTACTTTTTCCTCCAGCTCACTGACTCATTCCATCCTCTGCTTTATCCAGTCTGCTTGTAATTCCTTCTAGTGTGTTTTTTATTTCTGAGATTCTACTTTTTATTTCTTCCTGGGTTTTGTTTATAGTTTCTATTTCCTTTTTCATACTGTTATAGTTCTCACTCATTTCTTTGTAGTTGTCTGTGAGTTCCTTCAGCATCTTTGTAAACATTATTTTGATTTCTGTATCTGATAGTTTGCTTACCTCCACTTCATTCAGCTCTTTTAGTGAGGAGTCTTTCACTACTTTTGATTACAGGTTCTATTTTTGTCTTATAGGTTCTATTTTTGTCTCCCCATTTTAGGTGACTCTTTTTTTGTGTGTGTATTTGTAATTCCTGTTGTCTCATTTTGCTAGCTGTCTTTGTAGGGTGAACTTCTATGGTAGGAATTCTATGGGGTTCAGTGCTGTGGTCTCTTTGATCTCCTTGTGTGGATGCTATAGGTTTGCCCTTTCCTCTCTTTGTGTGGGCTTTCTTGTTGTACTTGGGTTTTTACCATTTGGTTCTTCTTCTGTTGGTGGTTTCTCTGCTCCAGCAGGTATACTGATGTTCTCAGCTCCTACCTATTCCTCTATGTGATTGGTAGCAAGTGGTAGGCAAAATGGATTAAGACAATGGGAGAGTATTTTATAGGGTTTAAAGTACCAGCAAGTAGAGAAAAGATAGGAGATTCTTTGGATAAGTATAGTGTTAACCGTTCTATTTCACCCAACTAGCCATTTTTTATAAAAGGTGAAAGAGAAATAAGACTCTTTTTAGAGGGGGGAGGATTGTGAGCTGAATCCAGAAAACAGTGCTTGTGCAAGGTTAGATGATGAGATATAGTGAGAGTAAAGGATAGAAAGTAGGTGTAATGTGAGAGAAAATAGAGTTAACCACAAAAATGATAATGTTCTAGGATTAAAATGAAATGGGGTAAGATCAGAGAAGTTTGCTGTGTAGTATGTACAATTGTACAGAACAACAATTATTTACAATAGTAATGGAACAACAATAATATGACAAGAAATATATGATTTGTAAAACCAGACTAGAAACTACACGATCAAGAGTAGTGCATTATTGGAACACGAGTGGAGTAAAAGAAGGAAAATTAAAATACAACAAAAAGAGAATAAGGAAAATTAGTCAAACAATGCAATTAAATAGAGAAATAAAGCAAGGAAAACTAAACATAAGGAAGAGAAATAAAAAATACTAATAAAAAGTGGCAAAAATAATGAAAATAGTAATAATAATAATAATACACATAAACAATAAAATGCCAGCTGTATGGAATAGCAAGGTGACATTTGTCTCAGTTTCTCAATTTTGGGGGTTGTCCTTGTGCTCCTTCTTTGGATCTGTCTCTGGACCCTTCATACCTCCATGTCTTATGGGCTTTAAACCCATTGAGCAAGTTCTGCTGGTCTTCCTGGGTGCCACAGGAAGAGGGGGGCTGGGCTTCACTTTTCTCCCTTCCTATGGTTTTGAGAAAATAAGGACCAGGTCTGGGCTGTATTAATCACAGTTGCCCAGCCTCTGACCCAGGTCCTCTGTGAGCTTCCAGGCTCAAATAAGCCACTCAGTCTCTGGGCATGCAGCTCCAATCACCCTCAGGGGGAGCCAGCTGCTGCCCTAGAGTTCATTACAAAACAGCTGCCCGGCATTCTTAACAAGTGAACAGCTTTTCACACAACCCAACTTTTTAACCAGTCTAGAGACTAACTGAGTCAGGGTCTGACATGACCCAACTCTTCCCTTCTCCAGATGTCACATGGCACCCCAATTTCTCTGGTGCCAGTGTCCACGGTCCCAGCAGATGTATACTGCCTCTGTGTGTCTCCCACTTAATTTTGATTCCCTCCAGTGACTTCCAGCATCCAGGTCCCTCCTGGTGCCAGGCTGCCCTCCCTGGTCTGGTAGGGGAGGGAGCTGGTGATCTAACTCTCCTCCAGTATCCTGCCACAGGTGCCAGGTCAGACCCACAGTGGCCTAGGTCCCTGTGTAGATCCCCGGGACCTTACTGTCCCAGGACAATCGCCTCACCTTCTGTTTTCCAATGTCCTCTGCCATTTTCGGCCTCCAAACATCATATAAACTGGGATTCCATTGGCTCTTCACTCTGTTCCTCAGAAGATCTGCTAGGTGTCCCAGCTGGCCACAGGGAGAATTGGGGTCCACTCCCACCCACATCACCACCATCTTCCTACCTTGCCACCATCTTCCCATCTTTTAATACTATATTAGTTTCAAGTTCACAGCATAATGTTTTCACATCTATATAATTTACAAAGCCATTCTCCTACTAATTAGAGAACCAACCTGATACCATACAGTTATTACAATACTGTTAACTACATTCTCTATGCTGTACTTGTAACCACCAATTTGTACTTCATTTTCATATTGTTATTCAAGTACAATTGTCTCCATTTTCACCCCACCTATGACCAACTCCCACCGTCAGACTCAGCCCCTTTGGCATTGTCCATATGTCCTTGATACATATTCCTTGATGCGTCCCCCAATATCCGCTATTATGCCTCTCCCTGTTCCTCTCTGGTTACTGTCATTTTGTTCTTTATTTTCAATGTCTCTAGTCGTATTTTGCTTGTTCATTTGTTTTGTTGATTAGGTTCAACTTCCAGGTGAGATCATATGGTATTTCTCTTTCACCACCAGGCTGATTTCACTTCGCATAGTGCTCTCCAGTTCCATCCATGCTGTCACAAGAGGTCCTTCTTTATTTCTGCTGCATAGCATTCCATTGTGTAAATGTACCACAGTTTTTGATGTATTCATTTTCTGGTGGGCACTTAAGTAGCTTCCAACTCTTGGCTATTGTAAATTGTGCTGCTATGAACATTGGGGTGCATAGGTTCTTTTGAATTGGTGTTTCAGTGTCCTTAGGGTATAATCCCAAAAGTGATATTGCTGGGTCAAAAGGCAGTTCAATTTTTAGTTTTCTGAGGAAATTCCATACTGTTTTCCACAATGGCTAAATCAGTCTATATTCCCACCAACAGTTCACTAGGATTCCCTTTTCTCCACAACCTCTCCAACACTTGTTGTTTGTTGATTTGTTTATGATGGCCATTCTGACTGGTGTGAAGTGGTATCTCACTGTGGTTTTAACTTGCATCTCTCTGATGGCTAGTGATACTGAGCATCCTTTCATTTGTCTCTCAGCCTTCTGTATGTCCTCCTTGGAGAAATGTCTGTTCAGGTCCTTTACCCACTTTTTAATTGTGGTGTTTGTCTTCCTGGAGTGGAGTCATGTGAGTTCTTTATATATTTTGGAGACCAAACCCTTGTTGGAGGTATCATCAGAAAATATGTTTTCCCATACATTTGGTTCTCTTTTCATTTTAATGCTCTTTTTCTCAGCCATGCAGAAGCTTTTTATTTTGATGAGATCCTGTTTGTTTGTTCTTCCCTTTATGTCTCTTGCCCTAGGGGACCTATCAGTGAAAATATTACTGCATGGAATATCTGAGATTTTCCTGCCTATGTTCTCCTAAAGGACTTTCATGGTGTCATGACTTATATTTAAGTCTTTTATCCATTTGAGTTTATTTTTGTGTATGGTGTAAGTTGGTGATCGTTTCATTTTTTTTTTTTTGCATGTAGCTGTCCAGTTGTCCTAACATCATCTTTTGAAGAGGCTATTTTTATTCCATTTTATGCTTCTTTCCCACTTTTCAAATGTTAATTGACCATAAAGACTTGGGTTTATTTCTGGGTTCTCTATTCTGTTCCATTGTTCTGTGTGTCTGTTCCTGTGCCAGTACCATACTGTGTTGATTACAATAGCCTCATAATATGACTTTATAGTTTTATAGCATTATGATTTGAGAAGATGCTTGATATGATTTCAATCTTCTTAAATTCATTGAGATTTGTTTTGTATCCTAACATGTAGTCTATGCTAGAAAATTCCATGTACACTTGAAAAAAATGTATATTCTGCTTCTTTGGGGTTAAATGCTGTAAAGTTATCAATTAAATCAATTTGACCTAGTGTGTGATTTAAGGCCACTGTATCCTTGTTGATTTTCTGTCAGGAAGATCTATCCATTGAAGTCAATGGACTATTAAAATTTCTCACTGTTTCTATCAATCTCTCTCTCCCTTTATGTTCATCAAGATTTGTTTTACATATTTAGGTGTTCCAATGTTCAGTGCATAAATGTTTACTAGTGTTATGACCTCTTGTTGAATTTTTCCTTTTATCATTGTGTAGTGTACTTCTTTGTCCCTTATTATATAGCCTTGTTTTTGACAGCTAATTTTTCAGATTTAAGTATTGCTAACCCAGCTATTTTTTCCTATTCATTTGTATGAAATATCTTTTTCTGTCCCTTTGCTCTTTGTTTGTATGTATCTTTCATTCTGAGGTGGGTCTCTTGGAGACAGAATATCTATTGGTCTTTCTATGTTTTCTATCCAGTTACCTTAGATGTTTCGATTGGATCATTTAAGTCATTTACATTTAAAGTAATTATTAATTGATAGGTACATATATAGTCATTTTATTTTTTCAACTTTGTCCCTCTGCTACTCATTTGATTATAAAAAAACTAATTCATCTTTTTATTTTCTGGGAAGTTCTTTACTTCAATTTTAAATGATTGCCTTGCTAGGCAATATTGGTGGTAGGTCCCTTTTTAAAATTACCTTGAATATTTAATGACAATTCTTTCTTGTCTGAAAAGTTTCTGTTGAGAAATCAGCTGACATTGTTATGGGAGGTCCCTGGTAGGAAACTAAGTGTTTTTCTCTTACTGATCTTAAGATTTTTCCTTTGTTTTTGATCTTTGACATTTTAACCATGATGTTTCTTGGTGTGGGCCTCTTTAGTTTCATCTCGTTTGGGACTCTCTGCAATTCCTGACCTGTGTGGCTTTTTCTTTCACAGGCAAATTTTTAGTCATTATATCCTTAAATATGTTTTTGATCCCTTAATCTCTCTTCTCCTTCTGGTGGTACCCTTGTGATGCAGATCTGATTGGGTGTTTTTGCTTTACTTTGTCCTCCAAATTGGTGACTCAATTCTCTGCTTCATCCAGCTAACTTTTTATCATTTCTAGTGTATTTTTTATGTAAGATATGGTATTCTTTATTTCCAACTGGTTTTCTTTCATGGTTTCTCTGTTTGGTTTTTTTGTGTGTGCTGTTATAGTTCTCCCTATGTTCCTTGAGTGTCCTTATAATCATTACTTTGAACAGTATATTTGATAAATTGTATACAGTTGTAAACAGTATATTTGCATAAATTTCATTTACCTCTTTTTCTGGAGAGGTCTACTGTTCTTTCATTTTGGGGACTGTTTCCTTGTCTCCCTATTTTTGCTGCCTCTTTGTGTTTGTTTTTATGTATTAGATAGATCTGCTCTGACTCTCAGTCTTCATGAGGTGACCTTATGTAGTAGGTGCCCTGTAGAACCTGGTGGCACAATTTTCTAGATCAACCGAACTGGGTGCTCTAGGAATGTCTCTTGTGTGGGTTATGTGGGCTTTCCTGTTGTAATTGACTTTTTACTGCCAATGTCCCATTCATGTGTGAAAAGAACACAGGTTTGCCTACCATAGGCTCAACCCTGACCACAACATGCAAGCTGCTCTGCAGGTGCTTTACTGCCTGCTGAGATCTGCCTTTGAATACATTGTTTGTGAATCTTACTGGTTCTTGCTCTGATGTTGTCTGATGTTGCACTGGGTCTTTTGATTCTGAGCCTCTTGGGAGTGAGTCTGGTGCAGACCAATGTCAGATGCTGTCTGTGCATGGTCCTCAGCAATCTATCTGGAGTTACAAGATGTTCACAATTTGTAGCTGCCTTCCTATATGGATGCACATTGGAAGGACCAAGCCGTGCCCCAATTTTAGCTTTTATCTGCTCTGGGCATGGGGGCAAGTCAGCAAAAGTCCCCAGATATACCAATGGGATCTTCCTCCACCTGCCTCTACATATCAGTTGCCTGTTGGTCTCAGTCACTGAAAGAGCCTCTGGCAGAGATAGAATGATGGAGCTGGTGGATCTTCTGTGAAAGGTAGATGCTGTTCAGGTTTAAGGAAGGTGAAGGTTGTGGCCACCTCTCCCCCCCAGAGCCACAAGACTCAGTCTGTCCCAAATTTTGCCCAGACCTCAGCAGGGTAGAGCCACTAGAAGTCAAATGAGAGGGTCCTTGGAGCCTGGAGGTTGGGTCTTCCAAAGCCAGGAGTGTGGTTCTATTGTATCTTCCATGAAAGGGAAATATCAGTCTAGTTTGTGGGACAGTGGGGAAAATGGTCCCTGCTCCAAAGCCAGACAGCTCAGTCACTGACACTCCTGAGTTGGCCCCAACCTCTACACCTGATCAAAGTAGCTAACTGCTCACCATGGCCCAAGCTCCATAGGGTGTGGTGTGAGTGAGAGTACGGCAATGACTTTTCTCCAGCATGATGTTGCACAGAAGGGAGTACTCCACCTGAGAAAAATGGTAACTGATGTGTTGTAGAATGACTCAGCACAGCAATCCTGGTGGCTGTCTTTTCACCTTCCTCCCAGAGCTAGAAACCCCAGACTTGACTCTAGTCTGCTCTGTCCTCCCTCTGGCAAAGACCAGGGTGAGTGGCTGCACACAAAATTTTATGTGTTGGCCCTTTAAGAGAGTGCTTGTGTCTCTAGCAGCCTCTGTCTCTCCCTGGCAGACAGAAATCCCACTCCTTTTGACAGCCTGATATTATGTGGGCATATATTCCTGGCTCTGGTGCTCTGGGACAGAGAGCCCATCTTGGAGTTTAGGCTGCACACTTTCAGAGGAACCCCCTACAGCTGACACACTCCTCTGGAAATTCAGCCACCACCCATGAGAGCAGGACCAGACCTTTTAGAGTCTCTTCTCTTCCTACCAGTTTCAATGTGGCTTTTTCTGTAAATCCTTAGTCAAAAGACTCCTCTTTAATTAGTCTTTACTTGGTTTTTCAGAATAATTGTTCTTTAATTTAGTTGTAATTCCAGTTTGGTCCTTGGAGGAGGTGATTGTAGCTTCCAACTATTCTTGTGCCTTCTTGATATCTCCAAGACACATATACAGGGTTCATCACAAATAACATCTTTTTTTATTACAAAATCTTTTATTACAAAATCATAAGCATATAATTCTGTGACATAACAATATCACACTCAGGCACACCATATGACATTTTAGTTGAAATGTTCAAATTGGATTTTGGGAAGATGGCGGCCTTGTTGGAGGAATCGTGATCCCCTTTCCCAGTGTACAGGGGAGAATTTGGCCGATCTGAGGAGGAACACAGCAGGAGACCACCGATATCGCAACATTTATGAAAATAGGACATCAAAAGTTATCCAGACATTGAATAAACGGATGGTAAGAGGACTGCTTCGGCATAATAAGAGCCCAAGGAAGGGAGCGGAGAGCAGGCCCAGAGCTCCTGGGTCTGTCTCAGGGCAGCAGGGAGAGCAGAGTCACTGCTCTCTCCACAGACAACAAGTGTTGACAAACAGAAGCGCAGGGGTTGTGGGCACCCACGAACTTCCCAGGGAAGAGTGTGCACCCCAGTCTGCCAGTCCAAGGGAGGCCTTACTGTGCACCCGAGCTCCCAACCCGATGAGTGTGTGGTTTTGGGAAAGACTGAGACCCCACTGCCGTGAACAAGGGAAGGGCTTCCAGAGCTGGGGCGATTTCGGGCGGGCACACCCCTCCAGGCTACCTGACTCTCAAACAGGGAACCCAGAAAGGATGCAGTGCTTCAGGGTTCCTGGTGCCCACAGCCATGGCAAAGGAAAGTGTGTGTCTCCTCCCAAATGCTGGAGAGTGCGCCTTGAACCCAGAGGACAGGTAGGTGCTTCCCACAAATGTAGAGCCCACCAGCGGCAGGGAAGCACTCTGCTCCTCTTAGACCCAGAGAGTGTACCTTGGACTCTGGACTCGGAAGAGAGGCGGGTGCTTCCCTGAACGTAGAGCCTGAGGTGGCAAAGTTGGGGGAGGGGCGCGACCCCTTGCCATCTCTGGAGCTTGCACCCTGAGCCCAGACAGTTATCTTTTCTGGGGAAAGATGAGTTCTGACTTAGAAGGGTGAAAAGCATTGTAACCACCCCTCAGCCTGCATGAGCAGAAAAACTGGTTTGGCCAGTTAGAAACCAACAAGTGGTTTTGGGTTTTTTTTTCTTTCTTTCCCTCTGAGTGTGTGTGCGTGTGTGTGTGTGTGTGTGTGTGTGTGTGTGTGTGTTTTCCTTCTTTTTTTTTTCTTTCTTTTTATTCTCCTTATCCCGCTGTTGTTGTTTGATTGTTTGATTTTATCTTGTTTTTGTTTATTAAGCAACTTTTTATTTTTAACTCTTATTATTTTTATATCTCTCAATTCCTTGTTTCTCTTCCATCCATCCTAGTGCTATCACTTCCACTCCAAATCTATCTCTTCTGCAATCCACCTTCTGTTTTTTTT